>JAOBBC010000059.1:6396137-6406759 GCA_025388495.1 Curcuma longa
GATTTTAAGTTGTTTGTATATATAGTTTATGGTGGATTGTATATGAATAAATTATTTGTATAGTTGATGTGTATATTATATGAACATGTTATTTGTATAATTTGAATCGATCTGATTCGATCGTTTTGTATATATGGGATAATGCAAAAAGGAATAGGTTAGGTAAAATAATTTTTTGATTTTGTGATGAATTCTACGATGAAATCATTTTTGTCGCAAATCTATCGTAATTCACTATTTATCATTAATTAGCAACGAAAATCAATTTTCATCGCCAATTGGCGACGAAACACGGTTCGTCGCCAATCGATGACGAACCAGATTTCTTGGCGACAAATCATGTTGGTGACGAACCAGATTTCTTAGCGACGAATCGTGTTTTGTCGCCATTTAACGACAAATTAATTTCGTCGCCAATTGGCGACGAACCATGTTTCATCGCTAATTGGCGATGAAATTGGGTTTTGTCGTCAATTGACGATGAATTATATTTTCGTCGAGAAATTTGATGACAAAATTTTAAATTTTCATCGCAGAAATTAACGACGACTTAATAGCAATGAGAAATATTTATCGTAAATTTCATTGCAAAAATATTTGTGATGAATTATTTTCTAGAATTCGTCACAAAATTTGTCTCTAAATATTATTTTTTTATAGTGTAATTACCACTATCAAGCTATCACAAGTCATTTATAATAATATTGCCTGACAAAGGCTCGGAAATTGCATTCATTATCATAATCTCTGATAAACCTCATGCTTACAAGTCTGCGACCTCGTCAATTCAGGGCGTGAGCACTTGAACACACCAATCTCCTTGAGTTTGCTTTTGTGTCATCCAACCAATGTTCCATGCCACCAAGTCAACATGGTTTCCGGCTACCGAACCATTGAATGCACCAACCTCCCCTAACTCGCTGTATGCCATTCAATCTTCAATATTTATTGCTTAATACTTCATTCCTCATAGCCCTTAAGCTTCTTCAAAACTCTAATACTCATTCTAGGATGCCAAATCATTTAACAAAATCCAATTCGACCTTATTGACTCAACATAATCCATCAGGTTTATGTGTATCATTCCAAATCTTTACACACTTAACACACATATCTAACACAAATATTACTAATACATTAAAATAATATAATACGATTAAACTTGACCCGAAGTAAGCATTCTTTCAACAACATTCTCAATCAGTTTGAATATCAACTCATGAGTTTTTGTCCATTGTAATATCCAACTACACAAGCAACATCTCCATGTCTGTACATGAGAGTCAGTGATTTGAGGAGATCAAATGTTGCTCCACACTTTGTATAAAAAATGGCTGCGTGGAGTATCAAGTGAGACTTGTGAGTTATGCACGATAAATGGTTGGATTCGATGTTTCTTTCTTTCCTCCAGAATTGCTCCCTTCCATGTAAACAAGAGTGGATATCGAAGTCTGACCGACCACTGATTGAGAACCCCTAGTAATAGCCACTCAAATGCTTACTGCACTATTTGACACGGAGTTTCATTAAATGGTGGATATGAGCAAACCAATCCATGAGGGGCTAGCCAATATAGGCGCAGACCATACTACCACACAATCAAATCATGCATATATATTGACATAAATTATGACAAAAATTATATTATTATAATTATCATAAATTAATTTAGAAAATAAATATATTAAAAAAATTTAATTTTATAAATTATAATTCTTTAATTAGATCAGTAAATAATTTTCAAATCTATCTTATTAGTAAATAATTTCAAATCAGAAATTTTTTAATTAAATTAGGAAAAAAAATTTCAAATTGGATTTCCTAAACATATTAGGAAATAATTTTAAAATTTAAATTTTCTAATAAATTAGGAAATCTTTCCAAAATTAAAAATTTTTTTATATCGAATTAGGAAATAATTTCTTTATTCAAAATTTCTTAAACCTTTTAAAAATAACTTTAGACAACCTACGACAAGCCAACCCGCTCAGATCTACGCTCTATGTCAAAACATACGATGGTTTTGATACCATTATTGGGTGTCTCTATGTGCGTTTTAAAATTTTTATATCGATAAACAAGCAACGAAAGCATAATAAACTAAATTATTACAAACTCACATCATACACATACAAGGATACACATATGTATAGACATAATCGTAGAATTAAATAACATAATTAAATTATTCTTGCGGGATGATGTGAAGTAAAAATGACATCAACTAGCAACCTTATGAAAAATTATCTTTACTCGTATCTACGTCGAGATCTCGACGAGACGACTTTACTAAGTCATGTATCGTGTCTCCATTTCGACACTAGTTGAAGGAGGAAGAAAAAACTATTTGAAAGAGGATTCACGGTTTGATTCGGTATCTGATGACACAAGCCAACCCGACGATACTAAACGAACTGAACAAAGATAATGAAGTCGCTGTTCGGAGGTCGGAAGGCTCGCTGCTTGCGAGGGATAGCAAGCCGAATGGCGTTGGAGTTCTGACAGTAACAATTGCTCGCTAAAATAGTACCTAGGACGATGGAAGAGGCTGTATGTGGTTGGAAATCCTGTTGTTTGGTGCCGAAGGAGGGTCTTATCGACTGTGACCATTAGCTGTTGCACCCCAGAGGTCAGTGGCTAGCCATCGGAGGAAAGGGTGGTCGAAAAATAGTTCTTCGACGGTGTTGGACGATAGCGGCACAAAGAGGAGAGTTCCCCTTGGTAGTCGGCGGCACAAGGAGGAGAGGGAAAGAAGAGAGGGATTATAAACCTAACCCTTAGGTTTATATCCTAAAGATAAAATCTTGTTTTCCTTCTAACTGTATCTATTTATAGATCTCTTAAGAGGTTTGATTACCGAATCCAAACCTGTATCGACTAACCCAAAACTCAAACTATTATCCTTAAGTTTGGTTCAAGATCAAACCATGTTGGTTCAAAATCAAACAACCTTTTAATTAAAATCAAACCAATTTGATTTATAATTAAACCAAAAAGGTCCAATTCATCTTCAAAAGATGTGGCTCATCTACGCTTCCATTATGATAAAATATCTTCCATATTTTCCCTTCGTCTGGTCTAATTGGACTCAATCTCTCTCGACTTGAGAATCCAATTCTCAAACTCATTTTGTATCTTTCAGATAAACTTATAGTGCATGTGATCTTATAGGTTCTTGATTTATATTAATCATCTATAATTAATCATTAATTATGGATCGATCATGAGTGACATCTGGTAGTACATCATGATTCTCAATTAACTAAAAAATTACAGTTGATTTTAGAACCACTTTTGAACCTTCAGCAACTATAGTTGTTCGTATGTCTGTTCTTTTTATGCTTCTTATATTCGTTTAGTTCAGGATATGGTCTATGTGTTAGTCCCCACTAGGTTAACTATTGGATTACTCTATGTGCATTTTTAAATTTATGTTTCACTAAACATGTAGTGGAAGCGTAATAAAGTATTTTATTACTACTTACGCATAAACACCCACACGAGGATACACACGCATACAAATATAATCATACAAATAAATGAAATACATAAATATACCTGTTGGATGACACGAAGCGGAAATGACATCAACTAGCAACCTTGAGAATGATTGCCTCTACTCAAATCCATGCCGATATCTCCTTAAGACTACTTTCCTAAGTTATGTGTTGTATCTCCGTTTCGATACTAGTCGAAGGAAGGAGGCAAACGATCTAAGAGAGGACCTATGGTCTAATTAGATATTCGACGGCTTAAAGCAATCTGACGATACGAATCAGATTGAATGGAGGTGATCACATCACCGTTCGAAGGTCGTACGGTTCACTGTCAACAAAGGGCAACGAACCTAATGGCATGAGAGCTCCGACAACAACAATTTCCTACCACAACAATGACCAAAGAGGAAAGAAGAAGGCTACCTCGTGGTGGAGAAACAACCATTGTTTCTCTTTTGCTCCTTGCTCCCATCGCCAGTTCTTGCTCCCTTGGCTCGGTGGATGGTCGGCTTAGGGAGGTAGCTGACCTATGAAAGGAAGCTTGGCTGGAGGTGAGCTTGGACAACCCTCACTTAGACGACAACAACACCACAAGGGGTGGTGGGCGTTAGCAATAGGAAGAGTAGTAGGGCCGGTGGCTAGGGGAAGAGAAGAGAGGAATTGAAAATCTAACTCTTAGGTTTTTAATCTGCTAAATCTCTCTTCTTTAGAGATATATTTATAGATTTCTAATGGGTTTGGTTTGCAAATCAAAAATCCGCATCTGTTAATTCAAAATCTAAACCGAAAGTCTTAAGTTTGGTTTAAGACCAAACTGTGTTGGTTCAAAACAAACCACCTTTTAATTAAAATCAAACTAATTTGATTTATAATTAAACTAAAGAGGGTCCACTTTGTCTTCAAAAGATGTGGCCCATCCGTACTTCCGTTTCGATAAAATATCTTTCATATTTGTCCTTCATCTGGTCCAATCAGATTCAATATCTCTCGATCTGATCTGAGAATCTAATTCTCAAACTCATTTTATGTCTCTTAGAGAATCTCGTAGTACGTGTGACCTTATAAGTTCTCAATTTATATTGGCCATTCATAATTAATCATTAATTATAAATCAATCATGAGTGACACCTAGTAGTACATCATGACCCCCAATTAATCAAAAAATCATAGTTGATTCTAGAACTACTTCTAAACCCTTTAGCAACTACAATTGTTTGTGCGTCTGTTCCTTTCATGCATCTTAAACCCCTTTAGTTTAGGATATGATTATGTGTCAGTTTTCACTAGGCTGACTACGTCACACCTAGCCCAAGCAATAAATCTTTTTCCTGTGGATTCAAGTTACCCAAAATATTTGTCTAAGAGGACCATCCTCTTGACGTGTTTCTACTTTGGCCAAAGACTTACGAATAACAATCCTGATAAGTGGCCATATGGTATATGTCTCCTAACAAAAAGAGTGGTGAATCCTCTATGACTACTCAATCACCATCGGATACTTCAACTTCTACCCAATCATCCTGAGTCCACACTTTCATAGAGACGTTAGCTTAAGATGTCAAAGTATAAGTCTTCATGACCAAGATGCTTGAATATCTCAAGTCGACGAAAACTTGCACTTGAGTTGCAATGAGATCTTCATAGACATGTATAGAACCACATGAAGTTTTATGGCATGTCATTTCTGATGAACTAGTTACCCTTAACCAACATTCATATATTAACTCTCAACATCCCAATGTTTTCAGCTAGTTATGATCGGTTGCTTAATAAAATCAAAAAGCCTAACATATGCTAGTCTTACAGAATCAATAATATCTAGTATTATTAATTCATCGACTAAAAAATATTTTAATACGTACATAATTATATATGTAGAGATAACCACTAATTGTGATCCAATTATAACTTCTCTCATACTATGCATTAGATTGTGGACCTCATTAATTGAGTTTAAGATCAAATCAAATACATAGAGAATGTACACTCAAATAGTAATTTTATTTATCCAATAAATGTAGGATCATGTAAGCACTAGAGAGTGGGTGAATAACGCTTAAGTGTTTTTCTTTCCCGATTTTGAGAATTCAAGCGTTTATGATTTCTTAAATCAAAGTGCAATGGAAAACTAGTAAAGTAAATAAGAAAAGAATGACGCGTGTATTTTTTTACTTGGCTCACAGCTAAAGGCTGCTACTTCAAGACTCACGATCTGTGATCATTTTCGTACAAGCAATCCACTAAAGAACTTGTTTCCTTACGGAAACAAGTTGTAACGAATATAAAAAGATCACGATAAAATAGAACTTTATTAGATTAATAATTCAAACACAATATTCGTTACCAAAATATCGGAGCTTCGTAAATCTTTGATCTGGCACTATTTCAACGTTACGACAACTTGGATGGATGTTTCTGCTCACTTAGGATGTCGTCGGCTCGACAAGACTTGAATGTGAATTGATTGTAATTTTTGTTTGAAGCCTCTGGTCGAAGTTCTTTTTATAACACCCTCTGGTCGACTGGAATGCCTATTCGGGTCGACCTCACGTAGATCTTCGATCCACTTTCTCTGCGGCAGGCTCAGCCTTCTGGTCGACTAGAATCACTACTCCGGTCGACTCCAAGCTGATGTGGAGGGTTTTGATAGACTTTGACTTTCACTGTACTTATCCGAGCTCAGGTCGACTAGAATGACCATTCCGATCGACTTGACCGTCCGAACTTTGGATAATTTTTCCCAGAGTCAAGGACTTCACCTCTCCAACCTGCATTACAAGTGAGCTCCAAAAACATAGATAAAACAGGTTGAAGAATTAGTTCTCTAAACTGTTTCTTAGTCTTAACTTTAGGTTTTCGGTGAAATCTTGGGTTAGACCGACGCCTAATATTCCTCTTCGGGAATGCGTCCTGACCCACTCCTCTCGGGAGAAGTTACCTGACTTGCCAACCAAGTCCTCCAGACTTGTTGGACTTTTTGGTCAGCTTTGTCCTTGGCTCTCAGGATTTGCTGCTGTGACTCGGTCCTCTGACAGCTCAAACTTCACCAACCCTCTTGTCCTCCTGATCGTACCCGATTGGACTTTGGCCATACTTCTCGGTCCTCCGACACTACATGGGCTTGCACCTGGTGCTCTTGACCTGCCAAGACTTCCGCCTGATCCTCCAGATCAGGACTTTCTTCTTGTCTAGTCTACAACCAGGATTTTATCTTTTGCCTAGCCTTAACTAGGACTTTACCTGTGCTTCCTGCACACTTGATTAACTTGTAAGCATAATAACACACTTAACTTGAACTTTGTGTCATTATCAAAATCAAGGTTCGATTTGGTGCTCCCCGCACCAACAATAAATAATACATTGTCTAAGGCGATTGCCTTAGGATACCTTTCAAATATAACATACTGCAACTTGGCCTAATGCCAATCGCTAAGGTATCCAAAACCATAGGCCTCTATATAACTCTCAAACTTACTTTGAGGTAGAGGGTTCGTCAAAGGATCTGCTAGATTCCTTTTGGTAGAAATTTCTCAATTTATATTTCATTACTAATAATGATCTCTCTAATCAAGTGATAACGGTGGAGCATATATTTTTAATTGCCGATGAAACCTAGGTTCCTTGACTTAAGCAATGGTCCCATTGTCGTTGCAGTAAATAGGTATTACTTTAATAATGCTCGGAACCACATCAAGTTCAGTGATGAACTTTTTGATCTAAATCGTTTCCTTTGCTGCTTCAAAAGTAGCAATACATTCCGCCTCAGTGGTAGAATCAACAACGATTTCTTACTTAGAACTTTTCCAACTTATTGCACTTCCATTGAAGTTGAATACATATCCAGACTAGGACTTGAAATCATCTTTGTCTGTCTGAAAACTGACATCAGTATACCCACGTATAATCATATCACCCCTCTATATATCAAGAATGAATCTTTAGTTATTCTTAAGTACTTAAGGATTGTTTTTGACAACCACCTATTGATCCATGCCCGGATTCGATTGGTATCTGCTCATGACACTCAGAGCGTATGATACATCAGGTCTCGTACATAACATAACATACATGATTGATCCTATAGATGACACATATGGGATCTGGCTCATGTGAATCCTTTTGTCTTGTGTGTTGGACACATAGACTTCGAAAGGTGAATCCTATGTTTGATGGGAATGAAACCTTTCTTGGATTCTTCCATGCTAAATCATTTTAGCACTTTATCGATGTATGTATACTGTGAAAGACCAAACAACTTTTTTGATCTATCTCTATAGATCTTAATCCTAATGATATAGGTTGCTTCTCCTATGTCTTTCATGGAGGATGTTTTTGACAATTAAACTTTAACAGATTGTAGAATGACATATTATTTCCTATAAGTAGTATGTCATCGATATATAATAGTAGAAATACAACCACATTCCCATTAACCTTCATGTACATGCACAGTTCATCTGAATTTTGTAAGAAATTAAACTCTTTGATTACCTCATCAAAATGGATATTCCAACTCCTCAATGCTTGCTTCAGTTTATAAATGGACCGTTAAAGCTTACATACTTTATTTTTGTCAACAGATGTGAAACCTTCGAGTTGTATCATATATACATCATCGAATAGATTCCTATTAAGGAAAGCAATTTTCACATCCATTTGTCATATCTCATAATCGTAATGAGCTACTATAACTAGGAGTATCCAAATGGATTTAAGCATAGCCACCGGTGAGAAGGTCTCATCATAATCAATACCATATTTTTGATGATAGCCTTTCGTCACCAATCTTACTTCGTGGGTAATTAAATTACCATCCATATCAGTTTTATTCAAAATCCATTTGCACCCTATAGGTGTTATATCCCTTCGGTTGGGTCCACCAAGTTCTAAACTTGGTTTTCGTACATAGAATCCATTTTCGATTTCATGACTTTTAATCATGAGTCTCTTTCTGAACTTTTTAGAACTTCTTTATAATTAGTAGATTCTTCATCCTCAATGAGCAATATGTCTCTCTATTCACTTATGAGAAATTCATATTATAGGATCGATGGGAGCGCTAGAGGGGGGGGGGTGAATAGCACTTCCTTTGTGTTTTCACACTTTTCAATAACCCCATAAAACTTGCTTACATAGAACAAAGTGTTGGTGTGAGAAGCACCAGATGATCAAACCTTGATTTTGATAATGGCACGAGGTTCAAGTTAAGTGTGTGGTTGGACTAACAAAGTTGATCTAGTGTGCAGGGAGCACAGGAAAGTCCTAGTTGTGGCTAGGCAAAGCAAAGTCGTAGTTGTAGGCTAAGCAAGGGCAAGTCCTGGTCTGGAGGATCAGGCAGAAGACTTAGCAGGTCAAGTGCGCTAGGTGCAAGTCCAGGCAGTGTCGGGAGGACCGAGAAGTGTGGCAAAATCCAAGTAGGTCAGGAGGACCAAGGCTTGGTCGGAGTCTAGGTGGTCAGGAGGACCGGGAGCCTAACATCAAATTCCTGGGGGCTAAGGATCACAACTAAGTAGGAAGTCCAACAAGTCCGGCGCCTGGATTATGGAATCCAGGCGACTCAGGTTCGGATAAATGTAGCGGAAGTCAAAGGCTATCCAGATCCTCTACGTCAACATGGAGTCAACTGGAGGAAGAAATCTAGTCGATCCGAAGCGTCGAGTCAACTGCGAAGATAGTGGATCGACGGTCTATGTGGAGTCGCCTGGAATGAGAATCTAGGCGACTGGAAGGCCTTATAAAATCACTTAGAACAGAAGCTTCGATACATGAATTCCAAGTTATTTAAATGCGAGCCAATGGCACCCTGAGCGAAAAGGATCACCCAAGCAGCCGTCGTAACGTCGGAGTCACGCCGAAACGAGCCTCTTCTTTAACTTCGGTTCTGGGTGACGATTTGCATTATTGTTGTTTAATTACGATAAAGTTTTTATCGTTGGCTTTTTGTAAATCATTACAACTCTTTTCTGTAAGGAAAAGAGTTCAATAGTGGATTGCCCATACGTAAATAATCAAAGACCATGGGTTTTGGAGTAGCAGCCTTTGCTTGTGAACCAAGTAAAAACAAAGTGTGTATTTCTATGTGATTATTTTACTTTTCCGTTGCATCTTATTTTGATCTATGAATGAGCACAATTGAATTTACAAGGTTTCAAAACCAGAGAAAAACCGCTAAAAGATAGTGCTATTCATTCCTCCTCTAGCACTTATTGTTGGGACCGATGCGTTCGCTAGAGGAGGGTGAATAGCGATTCTTTAAACTTTCCTACGAAATTGTTAGCGGAAGCAAAATAGCAAAAGCAAGATTAAAGAATACAATCACTAACTCGTTGATTTACTTGGTATCCACCTCTACGAGGTGACTAGTTCAAGGATCCACACACACAACACCTTTCCACTATGAAAACTTCTCCTTTTCAAAGAACACTTTGAAGGCGGAGAAACCTTTACAAACAATCTCTCTTCCTCTTACAGAAATGAATAGTGAAGTATGGAGGAAGAATATGAAAGATAGCACTTGAAGATTTTACAGAGATGATAGGATAAAAATCACACATTCTCCAAGCTTTAATCTATCATTTTATATTTTTTGTGATACTAGTCGACTGCCCCAGGGACCAGTCGACTGGTGGGCTTCAACGACTACTTTAGATTGCGTTTATTGCTCCAGATGTCAGCCCAACGTTCGAATATCAATCGATTGATGGAGCCACCAGTTCAGTCGACTAATCAGTCACCAAAGTCTCTGTGTGTTCCTGATCAAGACATCAGTCGGCTGATGGCAGTGTTAGTCGACTGGTGAAGCTGAAAAATCCCCTTTCAGCTTCCTTCTTCCTTAGCCTTGACGCAAGCCTTCAAACATCTTCCATAAGCCTCGTGCTCATCCTTACGTACACTCGCTTGAGATGCTTCCCTCAGCTTCGTCATGCTAAGTCTCCCTTTAGGTCGTACCTCCGGGACTTCACCATTTGCTAAGAGGCCGCGCCTTCGGGACTTCATCATTTGTCAAGAGGCCGCACCTTCGGGACTTCACCATTTGCCAAGAAGTCGCGCCTCCGAGACTTCACCATTTGCCAAGTCTTCAAACCTGGACTTTCCTGTATACTCAAATCACACATGTTAGATCAC
>JAOBBC010000059.1:6410083-6421582 GCA_025388495.1 Curcuma longa
CTCTTGTAAAGTGTCAGCATGCATACACGCATTGCATTAATTTCCATTCATGTGGGGGATTGTTGGATATTGAGGGCTTAAAAGGACCAATATGATTTTGTGAAAAATCAAGGCGCCATCAATCGATGAAAGTCGTAATTGACTTCAAAATCAAAATTTACATTTCGTGTAGATAGATTTAAACTATTAATTTGCTCAAAATCGATTAAAGGTGAATGAGAAATTAATTGTTTAAAGTCGATCCAAAATAACATTAATTAACAAAATTAATGTTATATAAGGAAATGCATAGAGAATAGTCCCACGTCGTAAATTTTCGATGGACTTCCTTTTCTTATTAATGATGTTGTGTTAATGGAGTTAACACAAAAAGCTCATGTGCTCTCTTTTCACGGGTGAACAGATGCTTGCACCTGTGAGCCTGCCACCCGCCACGTGCGCACGCGCGCAATGAGCCCTTTGTCGACACACTTTGCACTTCGCACGTGCGCATCGTCAAGAGGAGCATTGAGGAGCTTAATTTTATGCTCCAGATGACGTAGCAGTGCCTACGTGGCACTCGGGTGACGTGACAGTGCCTATGTGATATCCACGTGGGCAAGGAGAGATGACTGGACTGCTGACTGGGTGAACGGATGGCAACCGTTGATCAAAGAGGTATGATGGATCGCATTTGATGTGATCTGGAGCGTTGGATCGCGAAGAGTCACGATTTGACTACTTGGGATGAGATTTAATCTGAAGCGTCAGATCGAATGGATCATTTGATCTAGATCCGATGGTTAATGACCAAAGGAGAGATCTGAGGGTCACAACCCTTCAAGATTTGATGGATGAGATTAAGTGGACTATGTAAAGGGTTACAACCCTCCAAATTGGACGATCCAGTCCAAAGGACACATCCTCTCACCCAATGAGTATTCAACCTCTTCATTTGGTATAAATAGATCCCTCCAGATGCTGAAAATTTTATTGAATTCATCGATTCTTCTCATTCTTTGAGCATTCATCTCATCTTGTGCATTCGAAATCCAAAAAGCCTCGAGAAAGTTCGCTAGTCTCGAAATTTGAAATACTACTATTCTGAGATGTTTATCGTTGTATCTTGAAAATGAATTACTACTATCTGTAAGCACCGTAACGGAACAATATCGTTTACAGAGATAGTGTTGAACACTAACTTCGACGATCCATATCAATTTGCATCCTCCCGAAACTATCGGAACCAACAAAAATTATATTTCTATGAACCTTTGAAAGTAATATTTTAATTTTTAAAATTGAAAGAAAATATTTTGATGTTGAATATGATATTTAGTCAAAACTCTTTAATTAAAAGGATAATTGGATGTACGAAATTGTCATCAATGCAATGCAAGATCCCGAAGTAAAATCAAATCAAATTCCATCTACTATACGTACTGTTATTTGCATTACAAAGAACAACAAAATTAAGAATAGTATTCCAATCTGTTCAAGTTGCAAAGGACAAATTTTGAGTTAAAAGACAATCACAAGGAATTGACGAATATCCATAGTAACTTGTGCTGCATACAAGGCGAATATCCATGACAACTTCTAATAAACTTGGATATTAAAATAAAACACCTCAACATCCTCAATTCATAAATATGCCACATTCAAACTGTTCATCACGCGACCCATTCAATCATTATTTCAACCAATCCTTTAGAGAGGAAGCTACACATGAACTCGCCTAATTCACACGTCCCTTGAATTCCCAAAAGGATCTATACTTCTATCAAACTTGCGTTAGCTGGAGCAGTTAACGAATCATTTTGCAAGATGTTTGGATTTGGAGCAGCAGCTGCATTGGATTTCTTCATTTCAGGGCCCCAGAACCAGCGATGGACTCAGTAGGCCTTTAAAAGCCTCAAAAAGGCTCTTTTAGATAGCAAGCACGCTTGTTAGAAACTCCGCGACATGATCCTTGACTCATGCTCAATGTGATTTATTGTTCGAGTGAGATATCGATCAGATTTTGACATTCTAAATGATGTTAATATAGCTCCTGCCGTCTCAAGAATGCATCTTCTGAAAATGTCATGTCCTCCTCAACATGCTTCAACAAATCCCCGTTCCCGGCACAAAGTCGAGTCGTCAAAGACGGTGACCTTGGGGATAATGGAGCATATACACCTGCATAATCTCTCGAGTTATAAGAAAGACAAATGCTAAACAGAAAAAAAATAAACTAATATGATGCCGTGAGCTATATTACGCACTTCTTGAGGCGTTCCTGTCATAATCTTTCGTGACATGCAACAGAATGGTCCCTGAAAGAACCACAACGAAGCCACAAATCTCAGATACGATGTTTCCGATATTTTGCCCATCCCAATCCTGCAGGCATATTATAATGTCTGATAGAATTATTGAATGTTATGATTATATGTTGAATAAGGTTAATCCCACAGAACAATTAGGTATAGAATATATTCTACATGAGGCAAAGGTTCCCTCCATTTAACAAAAATTCATTCCTTGTCATGGTTTCAAAGCCAATCATATCCTAAGATTAGAATTCCCTATATTAATTCTCTGAGGAGCAAACCCACCCTGCTTGAGGGAACCTTGGTCTCCCACCCACCGTGCACAAGAAGAATAGGAGCACTAGCTAACTCAAATGTTCAAGACTCCAACTTGAGGTCACCTTGACATGTCTCCCGGCCCTAGCACCACGCTGAGAGGGGGCTTTGTAGGCATCCCTTTATAAAGTTGGCAAGCTACTTCTCCCTCAAATATCAACACTTCAATTTCTGCCAAATGAGGTGATACTTCTCTATGCCTAAGAGGCCAATCGGATAGGTTACTTACCTAACACCAAGATCAAGCTCCCTTGGACTCTAACAACTCTAGTAGTTTCTAAAACTTGAACTCTTCATTTGTCATGCATATTGATATTTAACATAGATACTCCTAGTTGATACCTAAAATCCTAGTTGTTCACATGGAACTTGGAAGGAATTTAAGAAAACAATGTTAGACATAAATGCCTGCATCCAAGTCTAAGTAAATGCCTAGCAATGATGAGATTATAGTGTCAAATTCAACCTCCATCTAGCTCTCCAAGACAAGTTGGATATTATTAAGAACATAAATATATAAATTAGTCATTTTCCTACCAACTAGAGCTTTTGATATAAGTGGTTAGTCAATCGACTTCAACATGATATCATAGGAGGTGGTCCATTGGTTGAATCTCGCTTGTGTTGAAATAATTATCTCATCAATTCATGTGATGGGTTTGGGCAAAACACACCCACACATGAAGGGGCATTAAGAATATAAATATACAAATTAGTTACTTTCCTAATGACTTGAGCTTTTGGATAAGTATTTAGCTAATCAACTTTAGCAGACAAATATGTTCCAACATGAGTGTTAAAATAATAATGAGTACAGGTTATGTTGCATATGAGGTGATCAAGGAAGTAACAGTTACACTGCCTAATTGTTGAAAAAAAAAAATCAGTGGAATAAAATCCAAACAGCAAACACAAATGTCCCAGGCAAAAGGAAAGACTAATTAATTAAACATGAGCTAACCAATACATTTACTTGGATATTGATGGCGCATGCAAACAACCATTGATATCAAAAAGAATGCACATGATGTTTTGTGGGATATGTGATCCGTACCTTGAACATTATAACACTTGCTAAGATTGTAAGTGTGGTGAACATAACATAGTATATTGGTGACACAATGGCTGTATTGAAGGTGTCAAGAGCCTGGAGGTATGGAAAAAATAAACAATGTAAGAAAGCACGAGAAATCCATATAAGTATCTACAAATTCCAGGAAAAATAGTTTCAAAAGAATTGATAATTTGTACACAATAGCAAGCTGAAATACATCAAATATATTGTGTAATTGAGTTAAGATGACATGACAGAGAGACAGGAGAAGAAATTCCATAAATTAAAAGGTATCAAAGTCTTAATGAATTTATGAAACATGTACATTTTAGCAAATCGAGAACTGCTAATTTTGCAGCACTGGAACATGCCATTTTATTGTTAGCAAAACGATGATATAGGTTATAGATTGTTACAATCTGATGACATTGGGAATTTCTCATCTCATGTGGGACTTTAGGTTAGATTGTTAGAAACAAATAATTTTCAGTGTTATATGTATAGAAAGTTATTTCTATGATGTGGATCAGAGATGCTGAAGTATCTTCTACGAAGTAACAAATGGCTTTAATGACCACATGAGTATGCCATGAAGGCACCTTAAATATCTGCTTATTTTACTAAATATATGCATATGTATTTTTGAATGTCTCAAACGTACTTCTACTTGGCATTACTCCATTCCATTTGAAATCTTTTCATACATTACATATCATATATGGAAACCATATTTGTTAATTAGTTTTATAGTACCAGTGGATATTGATCCCAGATCAAATAATCTCATTGAATGTAGTCAAAAACTGCACCAGCACCACATGAAGAAATAGACACAGCAATATACTTTTGCAACACCACTGCAGTTTAGTTTCTCATTATGAAATCTAATTATCAGTGTATAGAACTACTTCAAAAGCATCTTAGATCCTGGAATTGTTGCATGTTAGCTGTCCTTTGTTTTCTTGCCCTCTGAAAATTCACCTGAACCGAATACCTCTGATTCTCACAACCACCAAAGATGTAAATATTTGTAGTACAACTTTTGGCATTGATAAATTTGGTCAATCTCAACTCCAGATGCACCATACCAAAAGGGATTACTACTGGGTTCCTAACCAAATGTAACTTTAGTCAAATATCAGTAATAGAATTAGTAATCATTTTATAATCATGTTGGTTTAATCTTAACTCCTAACTACATGTTGAACAGGTTCAATCCCCCCAATAGTTAATGTCGGGCCCGAATATGAGGGATAGTCAGATGAGATAAAGGAGAGTGAATAGTGATTGTACCTGCAATTAAAAATTCTACTACTCTTGCTAATGCTTTAGCAAGGTCACAATGGTTGATGTAGTGGAATAAACCAAACATAAATAATTTGCATACCAATTGCTAGCAAATATTGTAATATGGTTCAACATCCTTATTCCTACTTCACAGCTGACGCCTCATTGGTGAGTTACTCTTGGAAAGCCCACTATCTTCCTCTTTCACGGTGAACTACCAAAGGTGGAGAAACCTCTTACAGTATAAACAATTACAAGCGCTTAAAAGAGAAATGCTAAGAATACAAAAATAGTGATTTAACCCATCTCTATTTTTACCTACCTTCAAGCCTCCACCTTGCTACCTTTCTATAGTCTTTGTTCCCTTCTTTCTTCACTTGTTGTTCAGTTGATCTATCCATTAGTGAACGGATACACCGCTACTTGAGTCAATTGGATTCTACCATCAATCAACTAAACTATTGTAACCTTTAGGTTATATAACCATTGCAACGCAGCTTTATTTGATCAATAGATCTTTCGACTTTTCTGTTGTATCATTAATATTGAAATTCTGCATCAGTCGACTCACCATGAATCATTTGACTATCCACTCGACTCAACCCCGAATAGAAATATTTTATACACTAACTAATTATTCTAAGTTAACTCCTTAGATGACTTAGCTCTACAGTCGACTGGACTTAATTTCAGTTAATTAGAACTCAACTACGATAGTCCTGAAGATTGAGTCTCACCTAAGTTGACATCTACCCTCTCCTAAGAGAACCATCTCTTAACTCTCATAGTTCACCATTAGAGATTACCTTCCACAATTTGCCTTCGCCACCATGGGCGTTTCTTGTAAGGTTACTCGTTCCTCGGATGTATAGAGTCCTCGGTTCACTCCACATGTAATCCTTCATTCTTCAACCATGTAGTTTTACCACTTTTGGCTATTGTCAACACTAAGCCTCAATGCTCCTAGTCTAACCATCCTTCAAATGTCTCATACTCTCCTTTTTCAATATTCTATAGACTTTATGCTATTGAATTACCAACTTGGTCACATTAAGTCATGCTCCGCAAGCTACTCCAACACCATTTTAGTGTTTCTCGTCATGCAACCTTCTCTAACCTCCACGAAACTTTAAGCCACTAAACATACGACCTTAGCCTTGCCAAGTCATCATCCATCACCACTTGACTATGTCAAGTCACGAGCTACATGAGTGTCCTATCAAGTCCCTAGTCAACTCAAATACACATATTAAATACAACATGCAAAGCCTAACTTAAATCTTTTACATAAACATTAAAACCCAAAGTCGAACCCAAACCACACTTGGGGCATAATTGCACTAATGGCTATAAGATTCTAGTTGTATCCTAATATTCTCATTTAAATATTCAAACAATAAAATTTACAATTTATAATATCCAATTTTCACAAATAAGATTTTTTGCATAAATGTGATAAAAGATGAATACTTAGTATTGTTACTAATCTTACAGTAAAGTTACAAATGATTTTCCTATAGTTGTAAATTTAGATTGTGTTATCTCTAAGTCTTTTTCATTACATTAGTACTAGATCAACACCAATTATATTCAAGATAAAATTCTTTAGTGAATAGTGAATGTTATGTCCAAACAATATTGTATTAATTGTTGAGAATGTAGTAAAATAAATTTGAGGTTTGAATTGTGGAAAAAGTCTTTAAGAACTAAACATTTTTAGATAAGAAGAAAAAAATTGACATGTGAAATATAATTTCAGTAGTGAGAAAAGAATCAATAGAATAATTAAGATGGA
This sequence comes from Curcuma longa, assembly GCA_025388495.1. NCBI lineage: Eukaryota > Viridiplantae > Streptophyta > Magnoliopsida > Zingiberales > Zingiberaceae > Curcuma > Curcuma longa. The sequence goes on from JAOBBC010000059.1 coordinate 6,416,829, forward strand.
TGGTCATGAAATCCTTAAGAGAGTTAGATAGCTTGAATTTATTATTTGTCATAAAGGGATATGATAAAGATATCATTGTACAGAATAAATGGTTGAAAAAAAAAGAGAAACTTCTAGACAACAATGTCATGGAATATTATCTCTTAGGCCAGATGCAAATTTTATGCGATTACAGTATGATCCATCATACTTTATACTTTATAGATCAAAATGTGAGCCACAAGGAAGATACAAAAAAAGTTAATAGTATAAATACAATTGATAAGATGGATGTGTAATTATTAAAAGAGATAAAATAAAAGTACTAATATCAAGAGCAATTATGTGTAGCTCCAATAAAGGATAAATGATCGTCGGAGCAGGGGACAGGGAAACCTCTTCCTTTTGGTGTCATCCACTAAAGACAATAGAGTTGGTGGCTTGTGGCAGGGTGCAGTATAAGTTGAAAGCAAGCTATTGGCCAACCCTTCTCGTTTGGGTGTCAACCCACCTAACCATCTTGTTGCCTCACTGCCCCATTCCCTTTCTGGACCAACAATGACTAGAGGCAGAAGGAATGTTGCCCCCAGACAGGCCACTGCTTAACAACAACATCTTGTCACCGCATAGCTAGAGCCGAACGGATAGAGCCTACCCAGCATGAGCCAAACACCAATGACCAGTGTCAGGTGGCACTGGTGCCTGGGAGCACTAGCCAACCAGCCGAAGAGGCTGCTGGTGCTGACAGGGCTAGCCATATCAACGGCCAAGCTGTCACAATGAATCAGCTAGTTCCTATAGACATCCCGCTTGGTGGCCAACATGGAAAGGCGAGTGAACCAACAGTGACACCAAATAGAGGCGCGAACAACCAACCGAACGACGAACCTGCAAAGACATGGGTCAGCTTGTTCTATGACAATCGGAACGCTAGTGCAGGGATGCCATTATAGCACTTGGAGAGAAAAGGGAATCGACTAACACTGGACTTTGACAAATCAATACGGTGGAAGATGCCTTGCGATTCTGCCTCGTTGGATGCTTTATGGGGTGCAATCTAGGCCATGCCAGAGTCACAATTATCGCGAATCAATGGAGGGCACCATATCGCTTCCATATGCGCAAGTGGTTGGACTGTTTTCAAATTCAACACGGCTACAGATTGTGATCGTGTGCTAAGCGGCGGCCCATATTTTGCGTTTGGTAACCCACTCTTACTGAAGGTCATTCCAAGGTGTTTTCTATTTGACGAAGACAAACAATTTGTTCTGGCATGGGTCCAAATTCATGGTCTCCTGGTGGAGTGCTAGATAACGCGAGTACTCAGCCTCATTGGTTCCAAGATTGGGCGGCCCCTATATACTAATAAGTTTACTCTTACCAGGGTGCATCTCACTTATTCGAGGCTGTTGGTGGAGGTGGATATCGAAGGAAGACAAGCGAAAACGGTACCAATCACATTGCTGATAGGGACACAAATTGATTTACACATCAAGTTTGAAGCAATGCTGGACTTCTATGATAGTTTTCACTGGATCGGACATACCAAAGGGACATGTAAGGTTGTGGGAGTGGATGTACCAAGCTCCGGTCCTACTCAATGATTGTCTGCAAGGTCGCAATCACCAGGACAAAGGGTGTGTTCACGTGGGCAACAATGACCTAATGCGGATAAACAGGCAACAAAGGCACCAAGAGCTAGGCAGGAGTAGGCGGTGCACCCGGGGTCTTACCGGAACCTAGTGAGCCTACCACCTTGGAGAAGCAACACGCCGAACCTACAAACCCCCCGCCTGATCAACAACTCGAGCCACATGTTGGACCACAACCTTAGGAGCAACAGCACAAAATCATCCGCTGCATACCATGGTTTAAAATTTTGAGTCGTATCAAAGTTTCAGTGTATGATCGGAACAATACAGTTTCGGTACCATATCGTGTCGTATCGATATGATTTCAATATTTTTAAATATAAAATATATTAATTAAAAATAAAATATTTTTTTAAAATATAAAATTAAAAAAAAAGAAATTACGATATATGTTAAGTAAATAAATAAAAATTTTATTATATATTTTTAGAATTAAAATATATAATTAATAAGATAATTTTATTAAGATATATATTAATACAAATTTAATAACTTATTAAATCTTCTCACCCCTAACTCCCTGCATTGCACGACATCCACGGCAGTTAGGCTCGCATGACGCGGATCATGACCTCCCTCGCGTCGGATCACGAATTATTCGGTGTCGCACAAGTGGATTGTAACCTCCCTTGCGTCGGATCGTGACTTCCCCGACATCAGGTAGCAGATCAAGACCTCCCCCCTAGTGCGGCATCCTACCTCGCTAGCGCCACGATCGGGCTTGCGAGACGCCTCCGCTACGACGCGAAGCTCATGTCGGGCGTGCCGGTTGATAGGTGGAACGAAAAGTTTCACCTATTTTGCCCGATACGACACGAAATTTTAATTCATGGTGCAAATGATGCAGGTTGTGCCACCCATAGTGCAGCGCAGACCCAGAATAATCAAGCAAAGTCGATGGGAGTGGTCGCTCAGCAAGCACCAGGATCTCCCTCTTCGTCCACCAGCTCGACGACATCAACCAACACAACTAATTTGGCAAGCAACAGCGAGGAGACTTTTGCTATAATAACATCCTCCACCATAGCAACCAGTGATCAGAACCAAGCTAATTTTGTACCTATCAAAAGACGTGGGTGGACACTGCATGTCCGCCCCAAGTCATGAAGATTGTAAGTTGGAACATAAGGGGCTTCCACAAGCCCCTTAAACAGAAGGGGGTCCAACACTTCCTTCAACATCAAAGAATTAACGTCCTTGGATTCCTGGAGACTAAATTGTTAGAAGGGGACGTCAGCACAGCCCTCATTCGATGGTTTCCAGGCATCGGGATCACTCATAACTTTGATTTCTCTAATTATGGATGCATCTTGGTACTATGGGGCATGCAATTAGTGAACCTGGACGTCATCCGAACTAAAGAGCAACTCATACACTATCATGTTCGATGCAAGATCTCCAGACATTGGTTTCCTTTGTCTAAGGGTTGCACTGTGTCGTATGCAGAAGACCGCTATGGCAATCTCTCACAGATATAGGGGATAGTATCAATGAGCCATGGATGATACACGGTGATTTTAACTCCCCATTGACAGTTCAAGATAAGGTGGGAGGCATGCAGTTACACACTACGAACTGAGGGATCTAGAAGCGATGGTCACAATCTAGTGGATTTATAATCAACTGGCTGCCATTTAACGTGGACGAATGGCACAGTATCATGTAAGTTGGATCAGGCTTTGGTCAATAATCAATGGCTACTTGAGGACTACCGAAGTTTTGTAGGATTTCTACCGCCTGGATGCTTATCTGACCACTCCTAATGTGTGGTGTCACTACTTAGCGGTGAGCAACGTGGGCAGCGCCCTTTTAAGTTTTACAACATATGGACACTCCACGAAGACTTCAAGGGTTGGTTGTTGATTCTTGGGCTGAGCCGATCACCAAAATTGCACAATTCAGACTTAAACAAAAACTAACTCGACTCAAACCTCAATTGTGAGTACATCTCACAAAAAGCACTATGAGCAATTGAGGAGTTAAAAGGTGTGCAGCAGAGGATACTATCTAGAGAGGCTAGACTGGACATCTATGCGCACCTACAAGGCACCGCAACTAGATTGGCAAAGGCGGAGTGATCGTTCTATCAACAATGTGCAAAATGCACATATCTGAAGCAAATTGATCGGTGCACCAAATTCTTTCACGATCTGGTCAAGAGGAACAACAAGTGAAATACCGTTGTGGCTAACTAAAGCATCTAGGGAACAAACCACGAGTACGCTAGAGGTTGCTACTGAGTTCATCTCTCATTTCCAAAGGTTGATGGGTACGACAAGGGACTACTTGAATCCGGACAGCAACAAACTTGCTGCTAGGCCAATCCTCGTAGAACTACAACAACAAGCTTTGACAACTCCGATCACATCCGAGGACATAGGCGTTGGTCAATATAGGCAATGATAGGGCTCCGAGGCCAGACAGAAACAACGCAAAGTTCTTCGAATCAACGTGGCTTATAGTGAGTACGGACCTACACCATGTTGTCTAGGAATTTTTTTATCTCTGGTCGCCTCCTCACGCAGTGTAATCACACGTTGCTAATGTTGGTACCTAAGTCGATCATGCCCCCCTTGTCACGGACTACCGGCCAATCTCGTGTTGTACGGTTGTTTACAAACTCATCTCCAAGATCAATGCAAGTGGTAATCAATAGTTTGCTTGATCCAACCCAAGCTGCATTCGTTGAAGATCGCTCTATCACCGAGAAGATCCGCTTAGCCCAAGAGCTTTTAAGGAAATATGCATGAAAAGGGTCTCCCTTAGATGCATCCTAAAAGTTGACCTCTAGAAAGCATTTGACACAGTGGATTGGAACTTCTTGGTTGCCGCTTTCTGAGGATTTGTATTCCTGCAGCAGTACATCAAATGGATTTCAGAGTGTATCACCATGGTTTCCTACTCAGTGGGAATCAATGGGGTCATGCACGGTTTCTTTAAAGGAGCATAGGGTCTCCACCAAGGTGACCCGCTTTTGGTATTCCTCTTTAGCTTCTTTAGACCTTCTATATTATATGAAGCTGAATATTGGGTTATGATTTAAACACATTAGTAAAGATGAGAGTTGTAGAGATAAGGATGTTAAGATGGATGTGCGGCTATACAAGGATGGACAGTATAAGA
>JAOBBC010000059.1:6557604-6569566 GCA_025388495.1 Curcuma longa
GATTAATGCTTCACGTGCAGACGGTCGTCACTTGTCTGTAAAATTATGCTCCAAAGGGTCTCTTTTATTAGGCTTTTCGGGCGTATAGAAGCCTTTCCAAATTCCTCTACGATGTCCACTATTTCACCATCAGCATTGCTACTCGGCATATTTAGACGTATGTATCCCTTTACGGGTGCCTCTATGTTGGCGTGGAGGTTTCGGATAAACTTTTGACTCCTAACGCCTATCCAGATCCGGAGCGTCTGGAATTGATCCGAGCGCCTAGAAGCTGAGGTGGCCCGACCACTCGAACTCTACCACCTCACTGCTTCATTGGCCCCGTTCCGCTGACGTCTAGTCGCTTGGATCCAGATAAGGGCGCTCGGAGTACAAAGTTCTAGCTCCTCCTTTCTTACATTACAAGTTAGCAAAAAGGCAAAGTATAACAAGAAAATTAAACAGTTTGTCAACTGTTTTGCTCTTGACTTCAGATTTTCAGTGAAATCCTGGATCTGACCGACGTCTACTATTCCCTTACTAGGAGCGCGCCCTCACCCACTCCACCCGGGAGAATTTACCTGTTTATCAATCAAGTCCTTTAGACTTGTTGGACTTTTACTTAGCCTCGATCCGAGGCCCTCAGGATTTTCTGTCAGACATTTAGTCCACCTAATCTGCCTAGACTTCCAGTGCTAGACATTTAGTCCACTTAACCTGCCTAGACTTCCACTACTAGACATCTAGTCTACCTGACTAGCCTAGACTTTCACCTGGTGCACTTGATCTGCCAAGTCTTCCTGCCTAGTCCTCCAGACTAGGACTCCCACCTAACCCTCTAAGTAAGGTTTACCTAGCCTCCAGCCAGGACTTCCACTGCCTAGTATCCACTAGAATTTGCTTGTGCCTAGCATCAAATATGACTTTCCTGTGTTACCTACACACTTAAATTAACTCATTAGTAACTACCACACACTTAACTTGAACCTCTTGCGATTATCAAAACTAAAGTTCGATCATCTGGTGCTCCCTGCACTAACATTAGTGTGGCAAAATTGAAGCCCTAAAATTGCTTTCCCAAATGGATTTCTACCCACAAACTCTTCTTGCTTTCCTACTTCATTTTCTTTCTTTTGTAATTCTCTCGATCTCGGTTGATTTAGATAACCAACTTTGCGATTCTTACTAGTACTGGATTTGCAATCCCTGTGAGATCGATATTTTCTTACTTGATGATAGCCATACACTTATAGATTTCGCACATCAAATTTTCGCACATCAAATTTTTGGCACGATCATCAAAGACTATTTTGATTCGATATGAGTTCAATCGCAATTTGGTTAATCTAGATTTTTCTTTATTATCAATTTGTCTTCTTATTTCATTTTCTTTTCTTTCATTATAGTTTTATAGCTGATAGCTCTCTTCAAGATACTATGGATGCTAACGACAGAAATAAACTTTTGAGAGACTCTGTTGCACCCATTGCCAGAAGGATGATGTCTAGCATTATAAGACCTCCAATTGATGTCGATAATTTTGAATTAAATCTCGCGTTAATTTTCATGATTCAACAAAATCAATTTAGAAGCACACCTTTAGATTGACCTTATATTTCTAGAGTATTGTGATACATTGAAAATCGAAGGTATTTTCACATATGATATTAAGCTTTTGGGATTTCCTTTCTCTCTAAAGGACAAGGCTAAAGTTTGGTTGTGTTCTCTTCTGTCGGGAAACATCATAACATGCGATGAGCTTGAGCAGCAATTCCTGAACAAGTATTTCCACCTAGCAAGACAACGTATCTAAGAAATCAAATCACAAGTTTTGCACAGATACATAGAAAATCCTTCGAAGCATGGGACAAGTTTAAAGAATTATTACAAAAATGCCCCCGTCATAAGTTAGAAAAATGGTAGATCATCCACACATTTTATATCAACATATCATACTTGATGAAGACTTCGCTAGACTTCATTTTCAAGGGGATCCGAATAAGAGGTTAGATAGAACATATGACATTATCGACAATATAGCACTAAATCTTCACCAATAGTCAAACGGAAATAGAACACCTGCATAGGGGACCCCATAAGAGCATGCAAGGGGCGTCAACAATCATAATCTAAACGTCAACCGTATGAACTCACTTAGAGCGATCACAGGACATGCCATGGAAATCTGCTAGAAAACTTCATCATGTTACAAGCAAAGCAAGGCGAGGAAATCAAACAATTAGGAGCTAAGCTCGATGAAATAGACTCATGACTTCCTAAACCTTCAACACGGCCCTCAGGTGAGTATCTCTTCCAACCTAAAATAATACCCAATGAACATTGTAATGTCGTTGTGTTCAGAAGTGGCAAGAACTTGGAAGAACTTCAAACGAGCAAAAGGGATGCCAATGAAGGAAAGGATAAGAGAAGAACAAAAGAACCATGCCCCGCCACTCAATAGAGGGTTTATAGACCACCGATACCATTCCTCAATGAATGACCGAGACAAAGTTGGATGAGCAGTTCGAAAAATTTCTATAATTGATCAAGAAACTCTATATCAATGTACCCTTCACGGAAGCACTGCAACAAATGCCCACTATTCGAAATTCCTTAAGGACATTCTATCACATAAAAGAATAGTGGAGAAATATAAAATTGTTGCCTTATCAGAAGAGTGCAGTGTATTGATCCTAAATAGATTACCTCATAAGCTAAAAAATCCAAGTAGTTTTTCTCCCGTGCATGATTGGTGATGTGATGGGCAAAAATCACAAGTGCACGATTGCCGTCAAATAAAAAAAGATCAATCCCTTGGGAACTGTAAAATTGAATACTAGCCAAAATCAAGAAGCAGATTATCTAGACAATCAAAAATCATGAATTTAGAAAGAAAGAAAACGAATCGAAAAAGCACGAAGAGTCGTAGGAGAAAATTGATTTTGGGAAGTGATTTTGAGATTCAAATTAGCCATGATGACTAATGCATTCTAAATATTATTAACTTTTTTACTTCAATGTTTATATGTCAAGTGATCTATTCGGAGATACTAGTATAGACTTTTAGAATTATAACGACATGTCTACCCAAACGCGACGCTTACTTTTAAGATAACCTTACTAGAGCAAGCGCTTTCTCAAGGAGGCTCCTGTCACAATGTCCCATGGTCCTCTCTAGGTGTCATCCCCTAATTCATGATGTCGAATTGGGATAAACCCATTAAGCTCTATGATATCCAATGGTACCCTCGTGAGATTTGGAACTACTTTTGTGAAGTGCCCCTCACATCTCGATTTTTATGGGTCGGATCCCGTTGGAGATTTGGGTTCACCTTTCGATCCTTCCTCGCATCCCGTTGGATGTGAAGATGCACAATTAAGGTCAATATTATGTATGTGCAATAAAGTCAGATTATGGATAAACCCATTATACGACAAAGAAAGATAAATAAATATAAAATTCGAATAACAATAATATATCAGTGTTACTTCCTCATCCTAGAAACTAAAGTACTACTCCATGAAGATAGAGTTACAATCAAAAGACAAAGAAGAAGGCATCCTACAACTTGAATCAAAGAAAAAAGAGAAAAGGAAGCTTAATCGTGTTACTACAGGTGTCTTCAAAAGATTCCCCAAGCTATAGGGTGGACGAAAACATAGACAACTCCTTAGAAAAACTCTATTAGGGTTCCCTATCATGGAGAAACACCTCCTCAAATCATGAGTCTTCTAGGACTTTTTATAACTCCCAAAATGACCAAATATGTTAAAACCTTCCAAAATTGTCGGGGTGGCTCTCAGGAGCCATGATCATGCCAGAAGGCACAGCCTGGCCGTGACAATCCATGGCAGTAGAGACAGGGCCGCAATCACGGCCTTGCTGGATGGCACAACCCAAGCGTGAGGGGTTTTGAACTCTCAATGTTGGTTGCAAAATGGCATGTCGTGCCAGGGAGCATGCCTATCCATAAAGGATGTTGGAGGCCAGATTGCTGCTTCATTTCACACCTAACTTTGACTAGAGGAACGTGTCCATGTCATGAGACATGTGGCCTAACATTGCTAGGATGCTAGAGGCCAGATTGCTTCCTTGCTGTAGACTCGTTCCATGCCCTTTTTGCTCCAATAGTATTCCAATTTCATGTCCTATCAATCAAAAAGCATAAAGAGCAGACTCCAAATTTAAAAAATGAAAAACAATTATACTCATGCCATGTAACAGAATGCATGCAAAATAATACAAAAAATTATATATGAAACACACACATCAAATACCCCCAGCTTTTGTCTTGAAGGGAGTGTGTTCCCTCCTCCACCTCCACAATAAATTTCAACATGAGGCACAAGTTTCATCCTTCTCATGCCAGAATGATGTACTTGTCGCCCTCTCTTTCAGTTCTATCTTTTGATCTATTTGGCTTGGCGATCCATCCGGTGGTTGCTCATTAGGTGCGCTCTTCTTCCTCTTATGAAAGTTGTCAATCCTATAACAAATATTCTCAACATGCAAACGATTAGCAGTCTTAAATAAGTCAAATTTGATTTTGTCCTCAATTATCGTCAAAAAGAGTGTATGATTCTTTACGTCAATTACTACTCTAGCAGTCTCCCTAATATGATAGGATTTTAGAATCTTCATCGATTTCCAAAACGACAAAATCTGTAGGTACATCTTCCAAAATACTCAATGGATATTTACAAGAGTGGTCAACGAGTTGCAAGGTCATGGTTGTTAGTTTCAAATCTCTTAACCTTAATTTCTTACAAATTGAAAGTAACATAAGACTTACGCTTGTGTAGAGATCAAAGAAAATTTTACTTATCTTTATATTCCTGATTGCACATGGTATTGAGAAGTTTCTTAGATCCTTGAGCTTTGAAAGTAGCTTGTTTAGAATCAATGCACTACACTCCTCTATTAAGACAATAGTCTCGTAGTCCTCCACCTTCCTCCGATTTATGAGGTCTTTCATTAATTTCACAAACTTCGACATTTGATGTACAACGTCAAGTGGAGATATGTCTATGCAAAGTGACTTAATTATCTTCAAAAATTTATCCAATTCCTCAGCTTTTTTTACTTTGATCAATCTTTGAAGGAAAGACACCAGTGGTATTTAAGTTCTCAAAAGAGTTTTAGAGCATTCATCAATTTTCTTCTTAGATTCTTTGTAAGTATCATCTCTATCCATGGTTATCCGAGTTGCTCCATCCTCATTGCTTGGATCACCTTCCTTGTCCTTCCTGGGCGCATGTGATTCTGTCAATGCTCTCCCACTCTTTAAGATGGCAGCGTTGCAATGTTCAATGGGGTTTGTCTCTAGTTGTCTTGGAAATCTCCTCGGAGGCCCCAATTACGAATTAGTGATCTACGCAATATGCGTTTCGAGCATTTTTGTATGGTTCGCAAGGTTATCAATTGTACCTTTCATTTGCTTAATGGTCTCCATAGTGGTCACATATCGCTGCTAGAACTCCTCATTTGTTTGAGATTGTTGGGTCATGAACTCATCAATTATGTTCTCCTCTAACCTAGATATTGGAGATACTTGTTGAACCCCCCTGTTGATTACCCATAGTTTCCTTGTCCTCCTTGACCTTAATTGTTTCTATATGAGAAATTCGGGTAGTTCTTCCAAACTGCATTGTATGTGTTCAAATAGGGGTTGTTTTGTCGCTAGTTGAAGTTAATTGATGGCATCCACTTGTTCAACCTGGGCCACTTGTACAAAAATAGCTCCAACTATCTGTCGCTTGTCCCGTAAAACCACATACCTCACAGATGCATTAGTTACATTCACGACATTTACATTAACATATTCAAATATTTTTGTGAGTGCATCCATTTTTGCTACAATAAGATCAAGGGTGTTCACATCATACTTATCTATGGTCTTTGCGGGGTTACCTCGTTTAGTTGCCCATTGGTGGTAGTTGAGGGCCACATTTTCTATTATATCTTCAGCCTCATCCAGTCTGTGTTCATGAATGTGCCACCAGTTGCACAGTCTAAGGACACCTTCATCGCATATGAAGTCCTGTTGTAGAAGGTGTAAATGACGAGCCATTTTTCCAATCCATGATGCAGGCATTATCATAAAAGCCCCGTGAATCTGTTCCAAGCCTCGAATAAGGATTGTCCGTCTATTTTTCATGAAACATGTGATAAAGTTTCTCAAGTGTGTAGTCTTGCTCAGAGGGAAATACTCATCGAGGAACTGATGTTCGCATGGATCCATGTGCCAATGCTATCCAATAGAAGTGATTGGAGTCAAGCCTTCACCTTATCCTATAGCGAAACAGAAATAGGAGCAATCTAATTATATCTACAGAGACATTGAAGTTGCACAAATCTCTAAAAATACCTCCAAGTGCAGATTGAGGTCTTCTATGGGTGCTCCTTTGAATTAGTTCTATTGGACCATGTGGATGAACGCAGACTTCAGTTCAAAATTATTGGCGTCGATCAAAGATCTTGTGATGCTAGATCTGAGTCCTCTAGCACTAGGGGTGACGTAGTCCTTCAACGACTTATTGTCGTTCTTGGACAAGGTCCATGTTGTTTATACTTGCTTCACCTCTAGTTGCCTTTGTAGAGGACACCTTTTTTAGAAGGTTCAATCAATTTCAGAATTAGTAGGAAGATCTAATTTGTTGAATTTGAGTATATAAGGAAAGTTATCCACCTGAAAAGGAAATATTAGAAAAGGCAAAAGAAAAGATGAAAGAAAATAGCAACTAAGGAAAGAGAAGAGAAAAAGTAAGAAACGAAAGAAATTTAGATTAACCAAATCGCGATCGAACTAATATCGATCTTAACACAATCCCCGACAATAGCGTCAAAAACTTAATGAGTGAAAACTGCAAACGCACAACTATTGTTAAGTAATAAAAAGATCAATCCCTAAAGGACTGTAAAATCGAATATCAATCAGAATCACGAAGCAAGTGATCTAGATAATCAAAAATCTTATAGCAATGAAAGACAAATAAATATTAAAATGAATGTCAATAATACATTGTGCTACTCCCTCATTCTAAAATCTAGAGTACTATTGGATAAAGATGGAGTTACAATTGAAAGACAAAGAATAAGACATCTTACAACTCAAATTAAAAAGGAAAAAAAGAAAAAGTTTAGTTGTATTGTTGCTTGTGTTTTCAGAAAAAACCCCAAGCTCTAGGGAGGATGAAAATGTTGATGGCTCCTTGGAACGACTCTCCTAGGGTTCTCTATCATAGGAAAACACCTTAGATCATGAGCCTTCTAGGGCTTTTTATAGCCTCCAAAACACCAAATCTGTTAAAACCTTCCAAAATTATCAAGGCGGCCCTCATGAGCCACGGTCGTGCCATGAGGCACGGCCTGGCCATGACAATCCATGGCGGTAGAGACAGGGTCCCGTCATGACAGTATCCGATGGCACAGCGGAGGCTTTTTATAGCCTCCAAAACCACCAAATCTTTTAAAACCTTCCAAAATTATCAGGGCGACCCTCACGAGCCACGGTTAAGCCAAGAAGCACGGCCTGGCTGTGACAATCCATGGCAGTAGAGACAAGGTCCTGTCATGACCGTGTCCGATGGCACAGCGGAACCATGACGAGCTCAAGTGTCGATCACAGTCGTGTCGAATGGCACAACCCAAGCGTGACGGGTCCTGGACTCTCGGTGTGTTGGCTGTAAAATAACACGGTCGTGCTAAGGGGTACGACCTACCCATGAAGGATGTTGAGGCCAAGTTGTCACTTCGTTTCACGTCTAACTTTGACTGAAGGAACGCACTCATATCATGGGATACGGCCAAAGCGTGTTCCCACCAATAATGCTCCAATTTCACGTCTTATCAATCAAAAAGCATAAAGAACAATCTTTGAACTAAAAGAATGAAAAATAATAAAAGAAATAAAAAATATGTAAAATATGTTCATGTCATGTAACAGAATACATACAAAATAATATCAAAAATTATACATGAAGCACATAGATCATGATGCTCACATCGCTACAACATTTTGTGACATTGGTGCGAGTGTAAGCCTGGTGCGAGTGTAAGTCTTATGCCCTCTTCGATTTATAAAAAATTGTGTTTAGGAGATGTAAAACTAACAATGGCTTTGCAACACACAGATGATTCTGTTAGGTATTCAATGGGTATTTTGGAGGATATCCCGGTTAAGGTTGAAAATTTTATTGTGCCTATTGATTTTGTAGTATTGGAAATGAATGAAAATCCTCAGATCTCTATTTTTAAAAACACCTTTCTTGGCAACAACTCGAGCTGTGATTGATATCAAAAATTACAAAATCACTTTAGTGATTGGGGTTGGAGGGGGGAGGAGAAGAAGATTGAATATGATTTGTCTAAAATAATTAAACAACAGACTAATGGAAAAATTTATTGCAGGGTGGATCTATTGCAGCAAGTGATGGAGGATGTAGTACATCGACAGCAATCGGATGATCCATTAAAAGCATGCCTATTTGGTGTAAAATTGGTAGCCGAGGATGATAAAGTCAAGGAGATAACTCATCTCATGGACAAAAATCCCAATGTCTCTCTTGAACATGTAAGTATTCAAAGGCTTAAGCCAAACCAAGAGTAGAAAGAAGACAAGTCTCTATAGGTAGAACTTCAACCTCTTCCTTCTAATCTCAAGTATGAATTTCTTTGACCAAATTCTACATATCCTATTATTGTCAATGCAAGCTTGAATGCTTTCAAAATTAAGAAATTGCTTACAAAACTTAAGTCATATAGGAGGATTATAGGGTACACAATTGATGATATTAAGAGAATTAGCCCTTTTGTGTGCATGTATAGAATGTTGCTTGAATACAATCACAAATAGTGGAGCATCAAAAGAAGCTGAATCCCAACATGATGGAAGTCGTTTGAAAAGAAGTATTAAAGTTATTAGATGTTGATATCATTTTTTCTATTTCTGACCGTGAGTGGGTAAGCTTTATGGATGTGATAGCAAAGAAAGGTAGAATGATTATGGTGAAAAATAAAAATAATGAATTAATTCCTATTAGGACTTTATTGGTTAATGAATGTGTATTGATTATAGAAAGTTGAATAAGGAAACTAGGAAAGATCACTTTCCCCTTCCTTTCATCGATCAAATGCTTGAGAGACTATAAAACGTTCATTTTTTTTACTATTTGGATGGATATTCAAATTTCTATCATATTCACACACTCCAATGATCAAGAAAACACCACATTTATATGTCCCTACGGTACTTTTACTTACAGAAATATGTCATTCGGACTTTGTAATGCAGCTATCAATTTTTAACCTTGCATAATGGTTATATTTTCCGATCTAATTGAACACATAATGGAGGTTTTTATACATGATTTTTTGATTTACGGGATTGATTTGAAACATGTTTGACTAACCTCTCCAGAGTTTTGTAGAGATGTGAAGAAATGAATTTGATCCTCAATTGAGAGAAATGTCATTTCATGGTAAGAGATGGTATTGTACTAGGACACATGGTTTTTGAACGAGAAATTGATGTCGATAAAGCCAAAGCAGAAAAGATAGAGAAATTATACGCGTTAATAGACATGAAAGGAGAGAAATTTTTTAAGACACGCAAGATTTTACTGACACTTCATAAAGAATTTTTTTTAATCTCTAAACATTTGACAAATTTACAAATCAAAGATCTTGATTTTAAATTTGACCAAAATTATTTGGATGCTTTTTGCAAGATAAAGTAAGCTTTGGTAATAGCTTCGATAATGCAAGCACTGGATTGGAGTCTTCTTTTTGAAATCATGTGTGGTGCAAGTGAATATGTCGTGGGAGCCATCTTGGGACAAAGGACAGACAAAAAGTACATGTCATCCACGACGCTAGTAAGACCTTGAATGATGCTCAAATAAACTACATCACTATTGAGGAGTTGCTAGAGATTGTTTTTGTCTTTGATAAGTTCAAATCATACTTAGTCATATCGAAGCTAATTGTTTATACAGATCATGCGATTATCCAATACCAATTGAGTAAGAAAGAAGCCAAGTCTAGACTAATCATTGGATCCTTTTGCTTCAAGAGCTTGACTTGGAAATCATAGACAAGAAGGGCTCTAAAAATGTTGTTGTAGATCATTTGTTAAGAATGTATCATACAAAAAGATGGATGATGAAATTCCCATCGATGATTCTTTTCCAGATGAACACCTCCTAGCTGATAGCTTGGATATTTCATGATATGCGAACTTTGTGAAATATCTTGCATGTGAAATTTTACCACCAGACCTTAGTTATCAATAGAAAAAAGAAGTTTTGGTGAATATCAAGTACTATGTTTAAGGTGAGCCTCTGCTTTATAGGAAGTGTGCCGATATAATTCACCAGAGGCGTGTTCTTAAAGACGAGATTAAAATCATCCTTTATCAATGTCACTCTTCATCATATGGAGGGCATTCAGGAGTAGTTAACAACCAAGTTTTTACAAACTGAATTTTATTGACATCACCTATTCAAGGGCACTCGAGAGTATGTGTTAGCTTGTGATCGATCTCAAAAATCAAAAACATTTCCAAAAGACATGAGATGCTACTAAATAACATTTTCAAAATTGAACTTTTTAATATCTGGGAAATTGATTACATGAGATCATTCCTATCATCTAGTAAAAATAACTACATTTTAGTAGTCGTGGACCGTCTCGAAGTGGGTAGAGGTCTTACCATCTCCATCTTGTGATGCCAAGACAATTATCAAGCTATTCAAGAAGATAATATTCCCCAGATTTAAAGTCTCTAGAGTAGTTATTAGTGATGAGGGATCTCACTTCATTAAAAGACAGTTCAAGAATTTACTTAAGAAATATGGAGTCATAAAATTACAACATCATATCACCCTCAAACTAGTGGACAGGTGAAGATTTCAAACAGAGAGATCAAAAGCATCCTGGAAAACACCGTGTAAATGTTCAAAAAAGATTGGTCGTTGAAATTTGATGATGCTATATGGGCATACCGAACGGCGTATAAAACTCCCATAGGTATGACTCTATTTCGCGATTGGTTTATGGGAAGCCTTGTTATCTGCAAGTAAAGTTAAAGCACAAAGTTTATTGGCGATTCAACAATTAAACTTCGATTTAAAAGCTGCCGGAGAGAAGAGGAAGCTTAAACTGCATGAACTTGATGAGTTAAAGCTAAATGCTTATGAGTATACCAAGTCATACAAGAAAAGAACCAAATAGTGGCATGTTAGATGCTTTTGAGTCAAACAAGAACCAAACAGTGGCATGACAAGCACATTGTTCAAAGAGAATTTCATAACGAGGTCATTATGTTGTTTTTCAATTCTAGGTTGAGATTGTTTCCCGAGAAACTAGAGTCAAGATGGTCAGACCATTTAAAATTCAAAAGGTACACTAGTATGTAACTATGGAGATATGAAGTGAAGAGTTAGGATCTTTTAAAGCGAATGGGAAAACACTGAAGAGATATGTCTTTAACATCTCTATCGAGAGAGAGGAGCCAAACTTCCTCGAACGAAGCACTTCGGACTAAGACTAAGAAGGGTTGAATTAATGACGTTAAATAAATGTTTCTTGGGAGGCAATTCAAGTTCTTTTTCATTTTTTATTTGAAATTTTCTTTTATTTATGCATCTTAATTTTTGTTTTGATCTATTACAAGGCCAGGAGCATCCATGAGCTAGTTGTGGCAATCGCCACGAGCGTGGGGAGCATTCCAAAGAGCAACAAGGGCAAGCTGTGGTTCCACATCCCGACGGTAAAAACATCGAAAACAGCAAGCCACACAGGCTAACCGTGCCCCAAGCACGACTGTGTCACTTCCTAGACACTGGCAGCAGCACAAACCGAAGGAGACATGGGCAAGTCGTGTTGTGAGGCACCCCGTATCTCATTGCAGATTAAATTTCAAACGGACAAAACTTTTAATCTAGAATGAATCACGTGTTGGGATGTATACTAGAATCCTAG
>JAOBBC010000059.1:6624304-6642566 GCA_025388495.1 Curcuma longa
ATTTCTCCCAAGAGAATGCTCCCAAATTCCACCAAAATAAAACCATTATCACCACTCTAACACAAAAGGGAACGATGACGGTAAATTATTATTTTGAGTTACAAGAGATGTGAGACGTGGTTTAAAATCTCATATCGTACTAGGTAGCACGAGCGAAATATTTCGTTCTACCCACCGATTGGCACAAAGCCGACATTGGCACGCCCCGCAACTACCATGGTGGTGTCGCACAAGTCTCGTAGCTCGCTCGAGAAGTTTTTTTCAATTTAAAAATTTGTTTCTATAATTTTTTCAATTTTATATTTTTTAACTATTAATTTTTTATTTTTTTTAATGATTAATATTTCCCCCCTCTTAATTCTTTCTCCTTCTTCCCTTATTCCTTTTATCCTTAAATACATAGGAAAAAATTCCTAGCACTAATTAAATAAATTAAATGTGAATTTAATTTAAATCTATTTAATCCTAATCCTTACGTCTAGATTTTAATTAATTCTAAATTAATTTTTACTCAATTCTAATTTTTAAAATATTAGTTTAACATAATAATAAGTATTTATAATAATATTTTTAATTAATATATTTTATATTTAAAAATGTACTGAAACTATATCAGCACGACACAATACAATATTAAAACCATATCACTCCGGTCATAAACCGAAACTCTAATACGGTTTGAAATTTTAAATCATGTTTGCTACTTAGTGCACTAAGGAGTGTGAGACGGGAAGCTACATAACTTTTGATGGGCTTGAACATGGAGACATTTAAGATAGTGTGTTCTCAAATTATTAACTTAGATCCACTATCATAATCTAAGTCAAACTTATACTATTGTGATTCAAGAAGAAAGATAATGGTTGTCCATAAGAAAAAAGGATAGAATAGATGAGTTTGTCAATTTTCTTGTCAGCATTGATAGGAGCGAGAAAAGAGCAAGATGTATGGCCATTTGGGGAAGATGTGTCACGAGAAGTATTGTTTGAGTGTTCAAAAGGAATGAAAACTGATTTATAATAATTATGGCAAAATAATCTACAAAAACAATACATGTTTGAGCCACCATGGATGACCAAGAGACAACCAAGGGAGAGTCAAAGCTTAAACTACTGCCAAAGTTACATATGAAAGCACCGAACAACAAGGAGATGGAGTTCGTTAATCTAACTTCACAAAAGATAAACTTCGACAATTCATAGCCTCATGAAAAGTTCTAGTATTGGGAAACATCACCTTGAAGGTAATTATTTGACACAAATACCTCAATCCACATAATAGAGAAGTTAAACATATTGCTTGACAAAGAAATTAAAGAATTGATTGTTCAATGCCATACCCAAAGGCAAAAAAAAAACATGATGGCAAGTCATGTCAGAATAGTAGTCAGACTGGGTCTCTTGCTCCATGATGTGCTTTATGCTCTTGGTTTTCGATGTAACTTAATATTTGTTGTATAATTAAAATATGATTTAAAATTGTGTTGTAAGATTTACTCCCATCTTTTGTTTAATATAGAACCAAGCCACGAGGATGGCAATCGGATTAGGTGAGCTTCAAGCAAGGGTCTACAAGTTTAGTTGTATAAGAGAACATGCTCTCTAAACCACTAATGTAGAAGAACAATATGGCACCGATGTCTTGGTTATGCATTTTGACACTCTCTTTTATTCCAAATATTAATGTAAAAAAATTATATTTGTGATATAGATATAAAACAACACAAGGCCATTTTAAAGTTAATAGTAGTAAAACTGATGAATGTCTAGAATTAGTTGTGACACATATGGAACATGTAGACTACCAAGCACAATTGGGGCCCCATTATTTTCCTACTTTATTAGATGATCATAGTTGATGAGTGGATTTTCTTAGGGGGGAGTCAAACTACTCACTACTGCAAATAAATTTGTAATAAAATAAAACTCAATGAACTGATTAGTAAAAATAATTAAAAGCTATAATAAGAAAGATTTCACTTCAGACATGCAGCATTTCTACTCAAATAATGGATCATCAAACATCATGTGTAGAAACACACCAAATGGAAGGGTGGAGAGGAAGCACCATTTTAAATGTTGCCCAAGTTGCAATGTTTAAGGCAAATCTTCCAATAAAATATTGTGGGGAGTATTCGAGTAGCAACATAATTACTCAAACTCTAACAAATATTTTAAGTGGAAAAAGTCCCTACAAGATCCTTTTTAAAAATGCTAACTTACAATCATCTTAAAGTATTTGAGTATTGGTGTTATATCCAAAGGCATCTAAAAAGTGGGAATAAGTTTGATAATAGGTGAAGTAAATTTGTTTTTAGGGTATCCTTGGGACCAAAAGGGATGCAAATGCTTAGGCTTAAAAACTATGAGATTTTTGTATCTAAAGATGTTTTTAGAGAGCTTGAATTTTATTTTTCTTAAACTAATACTTCAGAGTTACAATATGTAGTAATAAGTAAAATGAGGTTCAACAAGTGAAGAGGAATAAAGAATTAAATGACAAGCAAAGAGGAATATAGACATGAAGAAAGAGAAGAGAGAAGAGGAGTCAATACAATTTGGAAATGAAGGAACATAAAGTGGCAATGGAAGATATGGTAATGAACAAGTAGGGGAATCCACTAAGGCCTAACAGAGCATGGAGACCACCTTAACATCATAAACACTATGTACGCCACATGACCACCCTTTCTTGGCATCCAAGTATCCATGTTTACTTTATCCTAGTAGAAATATATCTATTTGAATAAAGTAATGCCTTCTCACAAAGCTTATGTAGTTGTTATCAACTCGGATAAAAGCCAACATCCTTTTCCGTTGTGGTTCAACATTCACAATGGAGAGAGAAGCAATTTTGATAGAGATAAAAGCCCTAGGTGGAACATGGACAATTAAAGACCTATCAATTGGAAAGAAAATTATAATCAATGGGTATACAAAATCAAGAGGAGGGTACAAATTTGCAAAAATATTTTGCTCTACTTGCTAACATGGTTGGAATCTACACTAATTAGATGTCAACAATGCATTATTACATAGAGGATTGAACAAGGAGACTTATATGAAGTTGTTGCTAAAATTGCAATCTATTGGTTAAGAAAAGTATGTTGGCTAAGTCCTTGTATAGGTTGAAATAGTCTTCTCGAAATTGGTTTGAAAAATTCACTTCTACAATGAAGGAGTATAGCTTCAAGCAAATAGATTCGGGCTATTTGTTGTTCACTTACTCAAAGTGGCATAAACTAAATTGTTTTACTTTATGTTAATGACTCCATTCTTATAAGCATAGTTTAAAATTTCATATTGTACCTGGTGAAACAGACGAAATTTATCGTTCCGTCTGTAGTCTGGCACATACACAGCGAGCCGCCACGGGACCACAGCAATCTCCGCAAGGTCATAGCAATCTTCGATCGCAAAGGAGTCGTGATCCCATGTTGACCTCCGTGGGGTGGGTCGTAGAGGCACAGTGATCCCACAACAACCTCGGTGGGGTCGCAGGGTCGCTGCAACCCCAAGAAATCATGACTCCGTTCCCACGGCACAAGGACCGCTGCTACCTCCGCGGGGTTGCGGGGTTGCGGGATCACGAGGTCACGGGGTTGTGGGATCGCGTGGTCGCCATAACCTCCGCGGAGTTACAGCACCCCCTCAATCCCGCATTTTTTTCTTATTAAAAAAATTATTATATTTTCCATTTTTTTATTTTTTAATATTTAGATTAAATTTTTTATTTTTAACTAATATATTTTATATTTTAAAAATATCAAAATCATATCAGTACGGCATGATACAATACTGAAACCGTATCGTTAAATCGAAACTCCAAAATGCATTGATATTTTAAACTGCAAGAATATCATTTTATTTGACATCAGGAATATCATTTTAAACTCCATAATTTACACTTTCTTATTTGATAATCGACACCTTTTTGAAGCATTTCATGGAAAATAGAAAAGTTCACTAAGAAAACTTAAATGACTGCACATATAAGGATGATATAACATGCTCATGAAGATAAACTATTCCTTTATCTACATGAATATGCTCCAGTGTCACACATGATCATGATTTGTATGTGTGATGGTTTGCCATCAAAAAATAAAGTGATCACATTTTTTGGGGGGAAAACTGTTTATCAAGGTAGGTACTGCAAGCTTAAAGGTCTGATGTATTTACCTCCCACAATTGGACAACTTTAAGAAGTTAGTGCATATCCGGGTTGGCAAAGTTAAAGGAACACATGCATTAAACAGCATTGCAGTTATTTATATCTAGTATTCACAATGAAATTGTAGTACTCAAAGAAGAGTCTGAATACTAGTCATTCTTCAGCATTTTTGTTTGATTCCAGCTCGTGGACAATTTGATAAGAAAACTGCAAATCGTTTAACAAAATAGCTTCAATTTTTATTACGAATCTATGAATTTTTACCACAATCCATATCAATCTACTTTCTAGAATCATCTATATTAAACTACAGTAAAATGGAAGAGTTTGCAACCCTCTTGTGCTTTGTCAGGCAGCAAAAGGATGCCAATTTTTTTAATTAAATGTTTTTTCCTTGACTAGTTGATTTCAATTTCACACTGCTTTCCCTTCTATAATTTTACAAACAAGCCACTTAGGGTTCATGGTCACCACCAACTGTGGTCACTCCTGCCATATTTGCAGAATAGCATTCTTTAGTGTGCATGTGTTTTCTTTAGCATCAGCGCAAGAAAGCCAGAAGAGGAAGCAATAGAATCATATTCATGACCACATAGCTGTTCTTCAGTACAGCCAAGGACAACTGCCTCCTAATTTCCCCCTCCCACGATTCTGGATGCTATCTCAATCCCCAGAGCAATGCTGCTGGTGGACTCAATTCTGCTCCATTTTGTCACTCGCTACTGTCTGTTTTCTCAAACGGTGAGTGATTTTTGGAGAAATCTTGGTTCCTTCTGAAGCACTAGAAGACAGACCTCATCAGAACACTGAGCAACCATGGATTTCCATAGCATGGCAAGGGGCAACTTCAAGCCCTTTGTAGTAGAACTAGATCAGCAAAGAAATATCAGCCATAATTCCCCTAATCTTCTCTTCTCATGGTGTCTCTTCTCACCTCTGAGCGTTGATGCCAGCAATGGATCCTCTTTTAGTGGAATCAAAGAGAAATCCAACTGTGTTATAATACGTTTAGCAGGTTGATCAAGCGCAGGTTGATCAAGAGCAGCTTGATGGCAATGATACAGTTGAAGATTGTTACCTAAAAACGTACTTCCAATATACTTTCTCTCAAGGGTAAATTTATTGCTTTGTGCATTCGGAACAATATCTCGTTAAAGCTGCCAAAATACTCCTAGCAGCTTGAACTACACAAAGTGGAACAGAGATGAAAAAAGTGATGGAATGTGGTTGACGAGCAGGGATGGGACAAATCTGTGTGCCTCTATTTGTGATCCTGATGTTGCGTGCCTCAGTAGATCATTTCGTGGGAAGAAAATGACTATAGAGGAATCAAAACTTTATTAGAAATGGAATGACTGGCACAAGAGGGTTGACAAGAGGGTTGAGACTTTCTTTTATAAAACCAAGAATAGCTCAAGTTGCCTAAAAACATGATCCTCCAGTCTTTGCTAGGTCTGGGAGATCTGGTTAATAGGATTTTTTTATGAGATTTTTTCAAAAAAAAAAAAGTAATAATCTTATTCAAGGTTTAAAATCTTGACCCATGTCAAGGTTTTGGTCTCAGACCGGAACTATACGGTTCAGTACCGTATCGTGCCATGCCGATATGGTTTCGATACTTTTTTATTTGTATATATAGTAATTATTAGATAAATAATGTTTATTGTGTATAATCTAAAAATAATCTGTATAATGATTTTATATAAGTTCTTAATTATTGAACAATTTAATATTGTTAAACAAAAACAAGTAAATATATTTTTCTTTAAAGAAAATTAATCTATCAATAACTTGAATTAAAATTGATAGTTGATACATCATAATATGTTACCTTACTAATACCAAAAAGAGTGACGCGAATCAAATGAAAGCATTGATTTTTGCAACATTCTGGTTAGATCAACTCCATAGTTCTCCAACATCCAGATTAAATAATCATCCTATGACATGCAATATTGATATTGATTTCTCTACATGTCCATCAACATTTCTCGATTCATCACTGGAATCAAAACGGATACAAGCATAGGATAAAGAAAAACATATGTCCCCGAGCTCTGATATAATGGATCACCATATGATGCATCAAAGTTATAATAAGAAGGTTAAGAGTATGATGAATTTCTATCAGAATCAATCTCAGCTTAACTCTCCCTCATATCTTAATAACAACAATATTATGTCAATTTTAGCATGTCAAGGGTTAATATGGAATTATGCTCATCGACCAAGGCTTAAAATCTCAAGCTATGTCGAAGTTTCAGTCCCGGACCGGAACGATACGGTTTCAATATTACATCGTACCGTGCCAATATAGTTTCGATATTTTTTAAATATAAAATATATTAACTAAAAATAAATAATTTAATTTAAATATTTAAAATATAAAAAATAATTAATTTTTTAATATATATATTAAATTAATAGGATAATTTTATTAGGTTTTAATGAAGTCAGTTTAAATTATCCTAATCATAGCTAGGAGTTAATTAAAATTATTAACCTAAAATTTTAATTGAATACCTTACCTGTTCTCCACTGCAGCGCGCGTCCCAAGCGAACTCTGAAGGAGTCGTCAGTCTCGGATGAAGCCTCCAGAGGCGTCGTCGATCTCGGGCAAAGCCTCCGAAGGCATCGTCGAGCCCGAGCGACGATTCCAGATGGGTCGTCGAGCTCGGGCAACACCTCCAGAGGCAAGCAATGAGTCCGAAGATTGCGCGCGCTGCCTCCAATGCCGGTATCATTTGTGTCAGTGTCGGTACACTGGCAGAACGAGATGTTTCACCCGTATCAGATGAAACGGCTCGAGATTTCAAACCATGTCATCGACACAATTGACATAATACATGAAATATTGTCAATATGCCGAGTAGTATCAAGTTTCAGTAATCTATCAGAACAACACACTTCGACCATTTTGCTCAACATTGTATGAGATTTCAAACCATGATTTTAACCATAAGGGGGCATGGTATCTTTTATCTCCCAAAACTCTAAAAAATCATAAATTGATATTTTGTTTCTTTCTAACTTTAGTATTTTTTTAACTTTATTAGAACTTATATAACATGCGACTAATTCATCCCATGCATCGTGCCATTGAAATCTCAAAAAATCATATTTTTGTTACATATATTAGACTCATTTTCTATTAAAAAAGAGTCAAACCATATTTCTCAAAGTGATATTTCTCTAACTAGGTCTATCATCAAATCTAGATATAAGATATCCACATTCATCTCATTGTAGTCATGTTATATGTTATATAGACTACTTTTCATCAGATGTTACGCCAACTATGTCCTCAAATCATTGAATAGATTGACACATTGTGATAGTTTGTTTCTTAGCAAGAGGAGTGAAGATCCTTTATTCATCTAGAGCCCAAGGAGAATAATGAAGCCACTATCTACATGCTAGCGAAGGATATCACTATCTTACCTTCAATTCTAAATAAATTCCTTGGAACCCTGAATTCTAAGAAAAAATTGAGTATCCTAAGTTCAACATGCGCAACTCCCTTGCTTCAAAGGTTACACTAAATAAGATGTTCAAATAATTCTATAAAAACACCCTTGTGTAGACATTAGTAGATCTATGTCATAAACATAGATTATTGTTGTTTGAGTGCATGCTTGCATGCATATTGAAAACCACTTCAAGCAAGTTTTTATGTTGTAGTGCTATATCATCAAAGACATTTTTTATGTTATACTACTATCTCATCACAACATTTCTCTATATCCACAAATACACCAACCTAACAGAGCAAAGCTTGGAATGGTAAACATAAACCTCAAGGGCATATTGTGTTTCGAAACTCCATAATCTGGAAAGATAACAACCCCAACCAATTGGAGAAGAGAGGGGCAGAGGATGAATAAGGAGAAGCACTAGCAGAAGAAAAAGAGGAACCACATGGACCACAAGAAGTTTTAGATGAGAAATATAACATATTGGCCAATTAATTTCAAGAATTTGGCAAGCACATAGATAGGCAATTTAATACAAATATGCCAACCAAGCAAAATTGAGAGTAGAACATTGAGAAATCCTTAAATATTTTTGTATAAGGAGCAAGGAAGGTCCTTTCTTATATGGAGACTCATTTTATTTTAGTAGCATTTGAATATTTGGCACATGTTGAGCTTATGACATAACTCATGAAACATTTAGCTTTCATAATTGTAAACTTAGATATTTATGCACATAGTGTACTTGACTTGATTTTGTATTTTTTCCATTCATGAACTTAATGCATTTGATGTGATTGTTTATCAATTTAAAATATTTTTGGTACTTAATTCTACTCATGCGATGTGTGTGAAATATCTTATTTATTTTGTATATAGTTATATAAAAAAATTATTTTGTGTATACAACAACAACCAAAAGTTATCCTCCTATGTCATTGGGCTCTATTCCCTATAATATCATCATCTATATTTAAATAAATATTATTTTCTTTTATCATTGCTAATCAAGTCTTTTTCGGTCTTCATCCTCCCTATTTAATGTGTATTTGTCATAGTTTCACATCGCCTAATTAGAGCATGTATTGGTCATCTAAGTATATATTTGTACCATCTTAAATACGTCTCTCAGAGTTTTTCATCAATAGGCACAACCCTGACTTTCTTTCTAGTGTTCTCATTTCTTATCCTCTCCATCCTCGTATATTCACACATTCACCTTAACATCTTCATCTCTACAACTCTCCTCTTCTGCTCATGTACTCGAGTCATAATCCAACATTCAACTTTATATAACATAGCATATCTAACCATTATTTTGTTGAACTTTCCTTCCCTTTAAGTTTTAAAATACTTTACAATCACAAAAAATATTTAACGCTCTCCTCCATTTCAACCATCCTACTTATATTTCATGTAAGTCACTCCATCTTTTGCAAAAATGATCCTAAATACTTAAATCTCTTTACAGTTAACTCGTCATCTCCTATCTTAACAATTATTTTATTATATCTAATATTGCTACCTTAAATTCCATCTTCTGTCTTTCCTCTACTAAGACTAAAATCTTTCACTTTCAGTATTTCTCGTCAAGATTCGAACTTAGCATTTACTCCTTCATATGTTTCATCTATCAAAATAATATCACCTACAAATAGCATGCGCCATAGTAATGTGTCTTGGATGTGTCCTATGAGTTCATCCATGATTAAGTATAAGAAAATAAAAACTTAAAATTGATCCTTAATGCAACCCTATTATTATAGAAAATGATTTAATTAATCCACTTGAAGTATTCACTCTTGTCATTACATCCTCATATATATCTTTAATTATTTCAATATATGTCACTCTAACACCTTTCTTTTCTAAAGTTATCCTTAATTATTTTGTATATAGTTCTATAAAATTTTCTTATATGTTATGATTGAACATCATGCTTTAACCATGTTATATATCATGTTTTGATATTATGCTTTGTGATACTCTTGTCATTTTTTACTGCTCAACCAAGTGAGAGAGATAAGGGTATAACTTTATCAAATTTTCATTATTTTAATAACATGTTCTATGCTCACTTGGTGATTTTCATTATTTGTATATCATAACCCATGCTCATTTGATTATTTTAATATCATATGCCTATTTGTTTGATATTATGCTTATCTATTTTCATCATTTATATTTGATACATGTTTGATATCACTGCTTGCGTACGTTTGACGTTTATACTTGATACATGTTATGAGAGATATTTGTATGATCATGTAAGAAGGTAACACATTGAAACTCTACCCATTTTTCATCTAAAAAGGTAGAAGATAGGCCTTATAGATAACACATCCACAAATCGAAAGTGTTGCATTTCTAGGGGATGCCTAAATTGGGGGAAGTTAACTAATTAAGGGGAGGTTATCTAATTGGGGTGGGGGGATCTAGCTTTTTAGATTAAAAATTATAAGATTTGATCTCATGTATTTTAGCTATTTGTTTTAATTCATAAAATATTATTTTCAACTCCAAATTAAGTAGATTGTCACATATTAAACAGGACAAGATTGTTGAATAATTTTGGTTCCTCTATTTGATCAATCATGTGGTTTTAATATTTAATAGCAATTTTAATTTGATTCTAATTGTTCAGTTCTAATATCTATTATAGGTTATGATAACTGTAATTGAATAAATTAAACTGGAGACAAATAAGCAAGTGAAGCTTTTATCTTGTATTTATATCAAGCATGAAGACAACATTGAAACTATGTGAAGTATATTTTTTCATTAGTAGATCTAGATCTTATATAAATAGCATAAGAATATAAGCAATTTCAATTTACCTGAAGAGCTTGTTTTTATATAGTTCAAAATTTTAGCAAGGTATATGGGTCAAATTCTTTTTTATTTCCATATTACATATCGAGATTATCTATGTTCAATTTAGAGAGTTCGCGATAAGTGTTAAGGACAAACAAATATACTAGGTGTTGAGACGTCATAAATTGGTTTAAGAATCTTGAAGATGTCCCTCACTCCCCTAGTTAATTTTGGCCTCCACGTATAAGATGGTTATCAAGTTGGCAGTGCCATTGGTTGTGATTTTTCATTTAACGTATATTGTTTATTTAAGTTATTTGTTCTAATCATGTACGCCAAATGAAGTTTCTTCTATTGGACTAAAATCAGGAGGGATGATCATGAAAGTCATCCGGTTGGAGGTAGAAGTGGCATGTCCCTTAATCAACTAGGTTTGACTCACAGCTTGCAAGTTTATTAGAGTGGTTCAAGCTTATACTTTTTCCTACCTCGATAGCATTTATATTGGCAATTGCTGAACAATCCTTCTCCCTCTTATTTTTTAGCTTCCTATTTGTTGAGTTATTGTATATTTTCCAGTTCCCTAGTATGATATGGTTCATTGCAGTGATCACACCATTAAAGGGATTCACCTCATGTTTAAAGGAAACAACATAAATTGGGAGTCTATTGAGGGGCTGAACATGATCCTTTTTTGGCTTCTCTTCAAAAACCAGCACAGACTTCAAGGAGATAGTAGAGAATTGGTGCCTAGAAAATAATTATGGACTTTATCAAGATCGGCATTAATTCCTTAAAGGAAGTCAAAGATGTTGATGCAATGATGTTCTATGCAGTCGACTTCAACTAGATTGTTTTAATGCAATTGACAAAGGATTTAAATTACACATTACATATGCACCAAGAGGTCATGGTTGACCAAGAGCTTGGCAGGTTGCACATAGAACTTGAAAAGCTCGTAAATTGAGATAGTCAAATTGGAAGATTATTGGATAAAGAGGTTGAGGTTAACCAGGAGCTTGGTATGTTGCTAATGGAGCAAGAAAGATCATAACTCGATGGAATCGAGTGGTGATCATGTGGTCAAGTTTGTTGTTGATTTGATGGTTTGGAGGCCCAGAACAAAGTGAGCTCGAAAGTAAGGTGAAGGATGACATAAAACAACCATGCAAGACTTAGAGAATCTAAGGGACCGAAGGTCATATATGGACAAGAAGCATCGATTGCATTGAATCTTTGAAGATATGTAAAATGTGAGAAATTACAAGGGAATGTATTTTTTATGTGTTTTTGGGTAATCTACTTAGTGGCTTGTACAACCAAAGAACAGTAGGTCATAGTCAGCATTTCTACTTGATCTTGAATTAAGTTGGGATCTTTGAACAGATTCAGTCGACTGGAGGTTATTTTCAATTAACTAAAGTTGAGTCTACTCAAGAGTTGATTGTAACCAAACAACTAAATCTGTTGAGACTACCAGATATTCAATTGTTTCAAAATAATTTGCTCTCTATTGGGCTTGAGTCAATTGGAGAAATATTTAGCCAATTGAAAACCTATCTATTGGAGGTAAACTAGTCATTAAAGTCAATTGAAAATGGTTTAAATTGATTGGTAGACTAGCCATTGGTGGATAGTTTTTATTGTCTTAGCCATTTGAGTTAATTAAACTTGGTTTGAGTTGACTAAACATTGATGTTGTTGAGTAAAGTGGTGTTTAAGTCAACTAGCAACTAGTCGTTGGTTGATAAGGTTTCTATACATACATTTAGTTAATTAGAGATGATTGAAATTGATTGAAGTCGAGCAAAAATAG
Organism: Curcuma longa; assembly: GCA_025388495.1. Lineage (NCBI taxonomy): Eukaryota > Viridiplantae > Streptophyta > Magnoliopsida > Zingiberales > Zingiberaceae > Curcuma > Curcuma longa. Next base: position 6,636,581 of record JAOBBC010000059.1, read on the forward strand.
TCATTTGAGTCTCCTTATTTGCAATTCTAAGGTTGGGTTACATATACAACAACAACCAAACTTTTATCTTACTAAGTGGAGTCGACTATATGGATCCTCTTACGCCATTAGATTACGTATATAAATATGAATAGAGGGGACCTTAACATGACATAAAAACTACTATAAACTTCTCCTTGCCTCTTCCAACTACTCCAGAAGCTAGAAATCAACTAGGCTTCATCTATTGCAAAGTTTTTAGTTTCTAATTTAGACCACCAATAGCCTACTTTGGACCACGAAAGAGATCCATTTCTTGTAGCAACTCTATCAGGTGATTATAATACTCGGTACAAATTGCCTTGTTGTGTTGTGTGGATTGCAAAGTGAATCTTGAAACATGAAGATGTGTTTTATGATTGGAATACTTTTCTTGGATAACCTTCCAAATCTTTTAAGAATCTTTAAAAAAGAGGAAGGCTCAACACAGCTTTGACTTCCTTGAATTATTCAACCATGCCATGACAATGAAGTCCTTTGCTTCTTATGCTCAGGATTTCGGTGAATAACGAATGGAGGTTAGCTACTTCTAGAAAGATAGTCATACTTCCCTTTGCCTCTAATTACGAGAAGGACCATGCTAACCATTCCTCATAATTTTTTAGGTTCAGTCTATGTTGGAAATCTACAAAGAATGATTAACAAAGGATAAAAACAGTGGAGGGTTATGTAGGAGATTTGCAGATGGTGTGCTTGAAGTAGTTCCAGAATATGTTATCATTTGGGCTAGTGTTTCAACAGTAGGTACAACCAAAAGGGTCAGATGTTTTTCTCATTAAATGAAATGAAGACATAGTTGAAATAACTTGGGTATCAATTCCATCATTCTAAGGGCATAAATACAAGTTTTTTGGTCCTTTGATTAAGAAATAGAAATAATCCTCAAACTAGAGCTAGATCCCATAATTATTGGAGAATACAATAGCTATGATAATAAAAAATAACATCTAGATAGAAAAAAAAAAAAAAAAAAGATAGATGACAGCCCCACTAATCTGGGATTTATACAACAAACTCTGAGACAATGTATGTGCCTGCAATGTATATATATATACGCACAAAAAATAATAAACATGCATATACACAAAACACATACATATATGCCACCGTCCTTGTTAGTTCTGTTCATTGAGCCAGGCCCTAGATTCCTTCAGTAGGGTTTAACCCCATCACGAAGGCAAAGATAGAGCACCTACCTAGGTAGTCCGGAGCCTAAAGATATTCCAAACATTGAAAAAGGATATATCTTATGGTTACCAAAAGGAAATGTATTCCCCCTAGAATGAACCAGATAAGCACCCAAATCAAACATGGATTTACTTACAAATATGCAGACAAAAAAAATGCAAAAAAAGTAGCAAAAATATATATGAAATTGACGGAGAAGACGCACTAACTTGTGCGGCCATGGGCGAAGGCAAGTGGTGGAAGGAATGGGTGAAAGAGGAGATTGAAATCCTTGAGTTCCAGTGGCAGCTCCTCCGGGTCCATGGCGCAAAGACTTAAATCCCGATCCAGGAAACAAGATTCCAAAAAGACAGAGTGGTCGTCGGCGACAAAGAGAGTAGAAGTAGGTGGCGTGCGGATTAAAATCAGGGGGTGAATAATTAATGCCATTTTGAGCGAAACCAAGTGACTGACCTCGACGTCACCAAGCGGCCGACGGTCTTCCGTCGACGAAGTCGCAGAGTTGAATCATTGATGAGGCGGCGCCGGAGCGGGCCACGGCCAGGCATTTGTTTTAGGGAAAATCTCCAGGTCTCGTCTCTTTCACCAACAGTCGGCGAACAAATTTTACAAAAAATAATAATAATAATAATAATAATAATGATAAATCCCAATGTGTGTGTGATGGACTCAATTCATTGGGTGACCGACTGACCGGTCCGGTCCCACGAAAATTTCCCTCATCAAGATAAATTGGGAAGCGCATACGATGATCAATCCAGATGTCCAACATCCTTTGATTATGTTCCCCACGAAAGAAGAACAAATTTTACTAAATATAATTTGTGGGTGTACTAATCACCACCACGACTCTCTAATTTATCTAACCAGTTGGGATCCTTATCGTAATAAACTCCTATCATAAATTTGTGACGGAAATCTGGACCATTCAATTTTAAAATCAACGGTCGATCGCTAAACTCCTAAACCCTAAATCCTAAAGCAAATCACTCATTCAATCTACGACCTAGATTTAATCTTAACTTTAAAATCGAACGGTACAGATTTCCATCACAAATATATGACGGGAGTCTATTCTGACAAGTAACTTTTTTTTATCTAAATAAATACTCTTGTTTAATTAAAAATAAATAAAAATTAAAAAAAAACGTTTCAAATTATACAGATCATATATTTTTAAAAAATTAAAAGAATATCCTATTAGATATTTTATTTTAAAAATATCTTTTATTTTAATATTATTGTAATAATTACTCCATAGTTATTTCAACGGCTATATTGATCCTTACGATTAATTATTATAATATATAAAAGATCTGATATAATATTATAATAAGTAGATATTTTAATTATTTTAAAATAATTTTAATCAATTTAAAATAATTTTAATAAAATTTAAATAATTAGATATGCAATTTAAATATTAAAGAAAGTTAGTTATACAGTTCAATAAATTACTATAAAAATATATCATAAAAATTAAAAAAAACAAAAGGGTCGCATTCTGAAAATATTTTTATTTTAATATTGCTATAATAACTAGGAGTAACTATTATAATGTATTAAAATAAATCAGTTCAACTTAAACAAATATATTACATATAAAATACTTTTATATAAAAAAATTCTTTATTAATTTAGTTAAAATTATTTAAACTTATAAAAAATCATTTTAATAAAGTCAAAATCACTATAAATTAGTATGATAATTATTTAGTAATTATTAAATAGTTACTCCAAGAGCAATGGATCCGATGATAATTTGTGATGATTTTAACCTTATTAAAAAAATTTATTAAGTTTAAATAATTTAATTGAGAAAAAATATTTTAATATAAACGTACTTTATAATTGAGAAAAAATATAATTTATTTTAATACGTTGTAATAGCTATAGTGTTACTATAATATATTGTAGCAGATTACTCTAACAAAATTAAAATAAATTTATTTTTATTTTAAAACATATAATTCCATTCTCTTTTTACTTTTTTAGAAAAGGGATGCTCTTTTAATAATTTTGATAATTAACGACACCCTTTTAATTTTTGCCTATTAATATGTAGTACTTCTAGGACCATTGTTAACGCTGGAGGGGGTGCATAACAATAATTTTCATTTTATTGGATGCATGCTTATCTACAATTGTTCGTGTAACAAAAAATAGAAAGATGAAACACAAAAGTAGAATGTAGACATACAACACCTCGAGTATACGTAGTTTGAAAATCGTTAGGCTTTTACTCTACGACCTACAATCTATCACAATTACTGCTATTTTGTCATGCCCCGAGAGTAAACTTGTCCATCAAATCGGACAGTGCCCCTTGTAGGATCGGCTTGGGCTAGAGGGAGGTGAATAGACGGCTAAGAGAATAGCACTCGTCTTAAAAAAAACTTAGTTGCAACTAGATCGTTGTTTCTAAGACAGTTACGCTCAATCAAAACTCCTTTAGGCGGAGAAACCTTTACAGTTGTAGCACAAAGACTTAAAGAGAAAATTACAAAAGTAATTGATGATCTTACATCTAAAACTCTAAGAGGGCGTTTGGTTTGATCATTTTCCGTTTTTATTTTTTTATTTTCTATAAATTGTTGTTTGTTTTGTATTTTTCAATCTCATTCTCTAAAAAATGAGAAGTCATTTTCTAAGAAAATAGAAAATGATAAAATATCATTTTTCATGGAAAATGACAACTGATGGGAAAATGCAAAAACACGGCTACAGTAATCGCGTTTTCCGCTTCTTCTTCTTCTTCGATACTAAAAAAAAATTAGGTCGAGCCGCCGATGGAGCAGTGGTGATGCCGCCCAACCCGGTCAACATGTGTGTCCGCTGCTTGTGCTGCCGGGTGGACATCACCGAGGGCCTTATCCGCCACGCCGCCATCGCCTACTGCCTAGAGTGTCAGTCCTACCTCCAGTCACCACGCACTTCGATGCCCTCCTCTCTGAGCGATGGAATCACTCCTCCGTCAGTGAGAACGGGATTCAATATCGCCTCAACCTTAAGGTCCTCCCCTCTACGGGAAGCCACCGCTCCTGTAGTCCCTTCGACACTCACGTCGCAGTCATTTGGCTTCTCCACAGCCTTGACTTCTCTGGTGAGATCGGATTCGTGTCCGATGCTCTGGATATGCTCCCTGTGGCAATGGAGCTCCTCTTCGATGATTGCGCCCAAGCTTGCGTACGATTCCTTGAGGCAGTGTCGTGGACGGAGGAGGAAGAGGAGGGGGTACTCAATTTGATGCCATTGCTTCGACGGGAGGAGTGTGAAAACCTCTTAGCAAGAATTTCACCCATTGTCTAAGAGGAGGCGGATGGGAATTGCACATTGGAGGAAATGAAGACAGTAAATGATAATGCACATTTGAGGTAACTTACAACATTTTAGATCTACCCGATTGAATTTCTGCAACAAATATTTCTATTTCATTTCAATTTGCTTGTCACGTTTAATTTGACATCTTACTTGCATTCTGATGATTATTCCAACAATTTTATTGATTTAATGCATGCATATGAGTGCAATGTTGATTCAATAAAATATAAAGCAATTCAAATAGAATCAATGTGATGCATATTTTGTCCGTTTGATCCTATAAGAATCTGTTGATTCAAAGCTCTTAAGGTTAGTATCTATTTTTCTCAGGTGAGGATGAATCTTGTCAGATGTTGGCTCCCGATATTGAATGTCTGCCGGGATATTGTTTTCACAATGCCAATAGGTCAAAAATCAATCATCCAGGACCTTAAAGAAACATTTCTAAGTATAATATCTACTCTTCCGTTGTTAGATTCTCAAGATTTGTTCCAGCAATGCATAAGCTTTTCCACCCGAAACATCGAAGATTGCCCACACTTGATTTCAGCATTCAAGACTTGGTTTTGGTGGGCAAACAGGTCGGCTACCAAGGATGATGTGTTTGTTCAGAACCAACATTCCTGGTTGGCAGAAAATGAAGACTGTAAACGATAATGCGATACAAGTTTTTGTTGCTTTAATTTACGAATGGTGGATATTCTGTATCATTCAAACTACCTCTTTGTGTCAAGTTTCTGTGCTTGTATATGACCCTTAGGAAATGACAAATGTTACTACGTGTCTTTAGAAATAAATGAAATTGAAGTTAGAACTGGAAATACTTCACACAAGATTTTTCTTTTTCCATGAATAAGATAGTCTTTTATTAAAAAAAAATATTTTATTTAGAATTTTTCATATTAATAAACCAAATGCATTTTTTCATTTTCATTTCTAGAAAATAGAAAACAGTATATCATACCAAACGCATTTTCTGTTTTCTAAAAACTAGATCAGAAAATAAAAAAATAGAAATAGAAAATAAAAAATAAAAAATAGAAAAAAATTTCTAAACCAAACGCCCCCTAAGTCTTATTTATAACTTAAGAGAATAGATCGGGATCGTTGATCGTAGATGAACTTCCTCTTGGGCGTTGATCCGTTGATGCGATCCTAATTGTTGATCGGAGATAACCTTAAATCTCAAACATTGATTTGATAAAAGACTTTCAAACTTCCAACTTGATAAGCCTCCAACGTTAATCTCCAATTAATTAGCCTCCAACATTTAAAAAATCTCCGACGTTAAGTCATGCAACCTTGTTAATCTCCAACTAAGTCATGCACGTTGCACTCTCCAATTAAGCCATGCAACGTGGTTAATAAATCTCCAACTAAGCCAAGCACGATGCACTCTCCAATAAAGCCATGCAACATGGTTAATCTCTAACTAATC
>JAOBBC010000059.1:6824559-6840088 GCA_025388495.1 Curcuma longa
AACTTACTAGATTTTTGGGGCCTAATATAAAAGTAAGCCAATAGCCAAAGGGGCTATTGTAGACTAATCTTCTATAATAAATTCCAATAGTGCTTCGCTGTGGACTGCGGTCCCTGCCTCGATTTATAGGCCTTTCCCTCAGTAAATTCTCCGGCAGCCTAAGATCTGGAATTCAAGCGACTTATTATTATATTAGGGGCGTTAACTCAAGGTAGGGAAAAGATCAGTAGAGACCATATGCGTAACAAATGCATTAACTTGACTTCACTTAAGGGTAAGAGGGTGACGAATCAAATTCTGTGTTAGTATAGTTCATTCACTCTCCCCTGAATTCACGACAGTAATGTTCCAGCTTTTTAATGTCATGAGTTCCCTTGCTCTCTGGAAAAGTTTCCTGTAAGAGTCACACTTAAGCTAAAGAGAATAAAAGAGTCAATCCGTGACGCCCCAATCTTGTCAACGACTTTGGCAGCCTTGCCCTTACTAGGATATTCATTCTTGCGCTAGGTTTTTATTCCTGGTTCAGATCTTCCAATCTTTTTGGAGAAGGATATTCCTCTGGCCATTGTCTTCTTCATTGTCTGGATCTGAGAACAAATTCTGGCCTTTTGAATAAATAGAAATGGGCATAGAGAGCAAGCAAGTCCTAGAACTAAAAGAAAGAATGCTTTAACGCTTCGTGACACAGTTCGCTACCTTTCCTATGCTTCTTCTTTCTAACGCTCAGCTACTCTCTGAAAACCCCATAGGTCATCCCCCTAAAATGTGAGACCTCGGATATGCGATATGCGGACGCCAGTGAATCCCGATCCTGACACACGCCCTTACCACTTTGATAGTCAAGATGTGAGTCTCATTGAGGAGTGCTGGACTCCGGAGGGTGCAAGTCTCTTTTGGAGTATTGAGAATTGATAGAAAGTCATGGAGACTCCCATCTGATGAAGGCTGAAAAAGATGTTGATGCAGTCTTCGAGGTAGAGGTCAATGTGCCCTAGACTCGAACCCCTGTTAACCCTGAGCAAGAACTCCAATTAAAGTCACTGCATCGAGGGTAGCCTCAGTCCAAGGGACAATTTTCTATCATTACGTCCCCTCACCTATTGCAATTCCCGTCACTTTGATGATCGTAGAAGCTGTGATTGAATCAGTCAAAGCGGTTCTAGTGCTTGAGTACTCCTATCCCTAACTCTTTTCCCGTACAAAAGGAAGAAGGCAGTACCATGGGTATACGATTGTAAGGTCGCAGCCCCACGATCCAATCCAATTCTCAATTGGGAGTGGCTAATGTGAGCCAGTCTGTCTTGACTCCTCCCCTCTTATTTGACTTCTTTTTGCACACCAGATCTCCTTTCAAATAGAAGAGAACAAGAATAGAAGCGCTTCCCCGTTAGTCTTTGGGAAGGTCTTCCGTGGAGTAGCTGATTTAACCTTTTCTGATTTTGAGTAAGTAAAGATGTGACCTCTGTGAATCTTAAGCTAAGGACTAAGGAAGCCAATTTACCAGCGTTGATGACAACCTGGTAGTGAAACCAAAATCCTCTAGGAATTTATCTTGGTTGTCCGCCCCCAGTTCTAATAAATGTAGGGCTAAAAGAGCTCGGCACCCTAATCTCTCTCATTGAGATATGAAGAAAGATTTTTTTTTATCACAAGGAGGCTTTCTACTCTACAGATCCGGTTCATGCTATTTGTTGAGTTCAGTTCAACAATTTGATCATTTTATGTTTTGTTTTCTATAAATGAGTTTGATTGAATATCTAGATTATTATATTAAAAAGGATAGGCATTGAAGCGATCGAGCGAGAGAAAGAAAGAAAACTATTGCACACGCTCCTCATTCGCCCTTTACTAATATAATCAAAGGTAAGGCAAAAGCGAAAGTTAAACTACGAGCTAAAAGCAGGCGTGCCCTATTATAAGATAATATGATACCATCCCCCACCTTTGGCGCACTTGTTTGATGAGCTAAGCCTAAGCGCCCTATAAGTCAAAAGCTAGCCTTACAACTAAAAGCAAGTTTTTCCTGTGCTTTACTTGCAGGGCTAATGAACGACCCTTTGATCTATGTCGTTCCAAGTTCAGCCAGGTCTGATTAGTTGTTCAAAAATGAGTGGAGCGAAGGACCGCGGTCATACTTTTAAACGAGATGACCTGGGGCGATTGATCGATTCTCCCGTTGACTCTAATTCTTCGTTCCCGAAGGATAAAAGTACAGACTAATAGAATCGTCGAGCACTAGAATCCGACGGACCGACCTAGTGATAGGAAGAGAAAGAGCAGATCGCAACTGGCGAGCGATCAATTGGCTCTCTGTTAGAGGAACCCGAAAGGCGAATTCAGGCTCAATCTAAGGATTGATAGATCGATTGGAGATTGATTGAGTGCCCTATTAGAGAAGGCCGATGGGTAGACCCAATATCTATCAGTACTCGCGATCTGGGGAGTACCCAGGGAACTCATAAGGCCTCTACATTGAGGGCGCTCTACGTGAAAAAGGAGAAGTGCACCGCTACGCGCCTCTGTTTTCCTTGGGCATTGGAACAATCACAAATGTAGGAAGGAACTGGTTGATATAAAAAGATCTCTGACCATATGGTCTTAAGTTGAGTATAGTACTCAGCAATAGTCATATCCCACTAACTCAGATTTTGAACTTCTTATTCAAGCTGAAATATCTTAGCTTCATTTCCTCGGGGGGCAAGATGTCTTAATTCCACACTTCCCTTACTTGAAGTGAAGTTACTCTCTTCAGGGCAAGTCAGTCAGGTTAGACTAGCCGACGCTTTGGCTTTTAAAGAGAGAGGATCCTTATGCTTAAGGCCTCAATTAGCATTATATAGAGTCACTTTTTAGCAATATAGCAGTCATTGAGACAAAGACTTAGCACTGGAGTAGGATCCGGAGGTGTAATCACTCTTTTTAGAATGTTGTCTGGTTGAAAGCTGGCTAAGCCCAGGCAATGAAATTCACTAGTGGTGGGACATGCCCAGAGTGGTTTTTGCTAGAATAAGCTGTTTCTTTGGATAGGAAATAGAGAACCTGAGAGTGAAGAATGAGAAGGGTCCAGTAGAAAAAATGACAAGCGTACCTGTCCTGCTAGCACTTGCAGCAAGTCAGTCCTGGAAGATAGATGTGGCAGATGGACGTGAAGAATGCCTTTTTACATAGAGAATTGGATCGAGAAAGATAGATGGAGAAAGAGTCTCGATCAAATTATGTGTGCAAATTGATAAAAGCTCTCTACGGCTTAAAAGAAGGTTTGACTGGTAATCTTCCTTCATTTTGAATGAAAAGTGGTAGAAGAGCAGGCCCGATCCTTATCCGATATCAGGCCAAGAAGACTCTCTTGGGCCATAGTTGCGGAGTGGGAATTTGCCTCTGGCTCTGTGTCCTTGGATTGCTCTTGCATATGATGCTCCTCTCCTCTTGCAGCTCCTACTGCTCTTTTATTGATCTGGTCAAGGAAGCTTTGATGATGGTATGCCTCTAGGAAGATCTGGTACTTTCAGGGATTTCGCACTTCAATTATGACTGTAACTTCTATCTTTGATCTCCGGGAAAGCACAGAAAATGAATCTGCTAATGAAGGTTAGAGATTCGGTCTTAAGGAAGAAAGTGAGAATATTGTAGCCGCTCATGCTTATTTTGGCCGATTGATCTGAACATATGCTAGTTGAAAGAACTCTCCTTCTTGACTTGACATTTCTTCCTAGCAGCTTGGCCTAGGTATCTGGTTTACTGCTGAACCGCACTATGGCTTTCAACCTCAATCTAAATGCTTGAAATTTCAACCAATCTCTAGTTGATAGTCAAGGTCGTCTAATTAATACCTGGGCCCTCTATTTTATCTTCTAGGGATGAGGAAGGAAGAAGGTGATGTCCGCGTTTTACTTCAGGAAAAGCGGAACGACAGTTCCGGGGAAGAGACCCAACCTTACTACATGTGCAGGTTGAGTTCCAGTCCCACCAGCTTGATAGCTAACTATTTAGCCACCGAACTGAAATGAACTGCCAGATCGACCAAGTGAGAAAACACTTATAAAGCGCTTCTGCTCCTGGGCATTGATTTCTTCCTGTATTGCATCTCTCCAGCAAGAATGATTGGAGGCTTCTGATTAAGGTTCATGAGAAGATTGAACTGACATGAGGTAAGCTCGATCTTTTTGGGAAAACGATATAGTTGAGTTGATCAAAATCCTTCAACAGGATAAGAAACTTGAGAGGATCGACGAACCTGAGAGAGGGATCCAGAATCTGAGGAGGCGACTGGAAGGGAAGCAACTGGGCTAGGCTGCTTCTCTTCTGGAGTAGCCTGCCCCTGGGAAAGAGACTGTAATCGCCGCCGAGAAGAAAGCTGCTGGCCTTAAGAGTGAGGCTGATCCGTAACATCAACTGCAGAAGAATGAGGAAAAAGTTTATGAACAGGAGAAGGCCGCAATACATCTCCATCATCATTCTCCCCCGGGGCAGGTTAAGGAAAATATGAGGCGACTCCATTTCCATTAAAGAGAGCATTAAGGATACATCGAGTCTCTTGGATTTCACGTCATAGCATCTATACCCGGACTGAGCATATCCAAGAAAGACAGAAGTGGTTGCCTTGGGGACAATTTTTCTATTAACTGCGCAGGAATATGAACAAAACACGTGCATCCAAACACTCGAAAATTCCTATAGTACTGCCCCAGTAAGAAGTTCGTGAGGCTGGATGGAATGAAGCCTCCTTCGGACCCTCTCTCTTCCCCCAGGAGAGAGATGTCCCGTCCCCTCTTTATGCACATCTACATAGCCAGACACAAAGGTGTACAATCCGGTCAAAATCTGCGTAAGTTAATTCATTGTAGGTTCTCTTACTTGTTCTAGTGGCTGGCAAAGGCCAACCGAGAGGGGAGAACGAATGGCTTAGGAATCGACCGGTTCCGAGCAGACTCGTGGAGCTGCAGCTTGGATTATCGTAGAATAAGAGGGGCCGTCTTAGGAAATGACTTAGTTTAACTTAAAAGACGGATGCCGCCGCTGCGAGGCGAGGGAGCAACTTGTCTGGGGTGCACTCATTCCCCTTACGAGAATGAAATGAGGCCCCAGCTTGACTCGAGACCAAGACTCCTTACAACTCGCACCAATAGCGGCACTGAGCGGCCGGAGATTGATGGAAAAGGCAGCCCTTAGCCCCTCTCCCCCCTAGCCGCCTACCTACTCGTGTTCGTAGCTCGATCTGAGGTCAAGACTGTGCTGTGGTCCGGCGGAAAAACAGAAGTCATCCGTGTGATACGTGAATTGCTCAGTAGTGCATCGCTGCTTGATGTTGCCCCGCTGGCGGAAATAGCTTAATGGTAGAGCATAGCCTTGCCAAGGCTGAGGTTGAGGGTTCAAGTCCCTCCTTCCGCTCCTGGCTTCGTCGTTTAGTGGTCACGAGTGGAGTACATAAGCCCCTTTAGAGATAGGGAGGAGCAGCAAGGCAGCCCCTTTGTATAGGGTTCAAAATCTATCTTACTAATAAGAAGAAAGGGGCAAGCCAAAACCTACTCCTAACAAGTTGCTGGCTTTTCATCAGCCGTTGCGCGCTAGCGTTTTCCCTTACTAGTCAAGGGGCTGCTAGTTGTAGCGCGCAGTGTACTAGTGAATAGGAAAAGCGAATTTAGATTACTAATGACGGATGGAGGTTGAGGATAGACTGATCTACTCCCACTCTTCACCTCTTGGCTCACCTGGGATACGTACACCCTCGCCCTTGTCTCCTTCGCCGGAGACTGAAAATGATGGGAATCCTATCGATAAAGAAGAGGCATAAGCATCGCCTCTCGATCCAATCCGTCTTCCCTGGCCTCCCCCTCTTGATACGAACTCCCGCCATAGAGAAGAGATCTAAAGTCTGGGTCCCCTCGATCACCCTCCCTTGAACCTGAACTGGTCGAGAGAGATGAACCCGCACCACATTTGAGTTCCTTCGAATCGAAACCCCCAACTAGAGATTAAATTCCAGAACCTAAACAACTCAGTTGAGAGCTCCGTGACTGGAAAAGGGGAAGGTCCACCAATGATTGATAGGCCATTCCCCCCTATCCGTCTCTTGATCCCTCATTCCACTAATCCGTTGTTACTGATTCATTCAAGGCATAGACTCCCCATTTCTTTGTCTTATCTTATTAGCGCAGGTCCTCGTCAACGATGAAAGTCGCTGAACTTAAGACTCGAGTTGAGAAAGAGGGCTAGGCCCCGGGAGGGCTTGAAGGCACTGGGGAAGACGGGTGGATTATAGAGCTAGAGGCAAATCGAAGGTTTGTCCATCAGGAACGAAGTCAAATGTTCCTTGTTCAATATCTCGGCTGCTTAAGAAGTTGGACTAGTAGCTCCCCCGACCCGGAGTGGATTCTAGGGGAAGAGCCTCACCTTGCAGTAGGAAAGTGTTCGTTCTTGGGACGGGTTCAAACGAATGGAGGAGGAATTCTTTACTCCGATCTTCCTGGGGAGGCTAGGGCTTTCGAATCAAAGCATGGGCATCTGCTATTAAGAGGGAGTAGTAGATCGTCGATTGAAGAGCCAGGTCAGTCAACTTCTATTGATTATTGATTCGACTCTAGGGACTCCTAGCAGCAAACTTTTATAAAGGGGCCCCCATAGATATGCAGGAGATGCCAGCCGGATCGACCAACAAATGATAGGCCAGAGAGATGGGTTCATTCGACTAATTAGTGATCCCTGGGCCTACCTAACACAGATGTCCCTGAAATAGGGGATTGGTGGATCGGAAAGCTCAGGCAGGAGTAGGACATTCCATACCCATACAAAGATTTATGATCTGCTAACTGGTGGTCCTCTCAAATCCCATTTGTTCATCGACAGGTAGGGTTCATTCTAAGGTTCCTTATTACGGTTGTAAAGCGGAAGAAGAGGGAGAATGGGCACAGCCCCACCAGCAGCCCGCGTTTCCCGACCCATGAAAATGAAAGAAGAATATGTGTGCACTATCTATGGAGTGGAGTGACTATCCAACATCTCCTCTTCCCTATCTCTCCCTTTTTTGCCTTCGGCTCGGCTGGCAACGCTTGGCCCAAGATTGGATTTGTTTGAACAAGGTGGCGTTCATTCAATCAAATCTTTTATGCCTAATTACTCTTTTTGGAAAGGAAGGAATGCAGGGAAGAACTCTTTCCTTTCCACTGGTTCTTGAAAGCTATCAATCCAAGCTTCCCCCATATTGATTCTCCCTCTCGCATCGGTTCTGCATCAGATGATGAGCCCATGCGAAAACTTTATCTTTTATTGGCGCCAGGCTCTTTTTGTGAGTCGAAAGCCTACCAACGGGGAAGAAATTCATATTATATAATAATTGTTTGCGTATCTGACTTCTATTATATATTAAGAAGAGCGAGAGCCCGAACGGGGGAGGCGAGAAGATCTTGATCGAAAGCTCCACTGTTCTGAATAGTGAGAAAGACTTTTCAAAATTCGATAAAATCGATCGAGAATCTTATCATCTCTTAGGTGGGCCAACCGACCGAGTTGGGCTGGGCGTCCATGTCACAGAACCTTTCTCTAGCCAAGAATCCCATTATTGATCAAATCGGGGCGGATCCAATTCATTGGCAAATGCAAAATCTATCGTATTAACACTCAGAAAAAAACCTAGAAAAGAGGAAGAGTCACTAAGACAAGAGCTAGGTAAGCAAGAAGGAGAGGCTAGAAAAGGCGAGGCAAGGGGCTCTCCATCTCTAGGAAGATTGTGTCCAGGATCTGGTAATCTAAGCCTTGCTTCTTCTGGTCGGCTCGTATTAGCCTGTGCTTTATTACAGGTAGTAATTCCCCCGTTCCTTTAGTCTTTTCAAGGGTACTTGAATCAACATTAAACTATTCTATATTATGTCTTTCTTTCTGAAGGGCTTGCGTACACCAAAGGCTTTCAGTGAACTATTGAAGCTATCGAGAGAGTACCAAATGCTGACGGTGACGAAGCTACTTTCGGTGGACGCGGAGCCAACGAGTTCAGTCGAACAGCATAACGAGTATAAGGTTACAGAAGCCTTCGCCAACTTTGATAGGCATAGCATTGCAAGCAAATAGAGCAGAGAGCTTACCCTTTCTTTCTATTAGAGTCGCGAGGTAGCCATATATTTGAACTTACCTAATATAATAAAGGGAGAACCTTGCTGCTTACTTGCTATATCCCCGCGTCCTTGCACGGCTCGGCTCGTTCTTCGAGCCCTGCTTCTCCCTTCCCCCTTCCCCCTTCCCCCTATCCCCGTTCCTACCGTCCAAAACTTGCCTATGGAGTATAGCCAAGTGGTAAGGCATCGGTTTTTGGTACCGGCATGCAAAGGTTCGAATCCTTTTACTCCAGATTATGAACACCCGATCGGATCTGTCAAGAAAGAGCTGACGACTACAGGGGAAGCGGCTGACTGCAGTCCCTGAGCCCAGCTTGTAGCAAGCCAAAAGTCTGACTTGAACCTACTTTGCTAAGATAAGAGAGAGAAGGGAAAGACAGACGGCAGAAAGAAATCCTTCCAACCGGCGGAATTGAACACAAGACTGACTTTGGCGATCGGTGAAGAGTATGACCCTATCCTGTAAGCTTAAACCGCCTCTTCTGAACCGGGGTACTTACTGACTGAATCGGATTCTACTGAGCACTTTCATCGGGTCGGAACTACGAAGATCTAATCGGGAAGTGTTGAAATATCCCCAGCCCCCGCTTTTTTTTAAAGCAGCTATAGTTGCCCGCTGGGAATTGCGTGTGAGAGACTGTTGGCTTAAAAGATAGAGCTTGAGATAGTCTTTCTGCTTGCCAATTTTTCAAGACTACTGCTTTGCTTGACTATTTGACTTCTTAGCTTGCAACTACTGTAAAGGAAATCGGGAAATTAGCAATAAACCAAGGGGAAGGGAAGAAAGTCTATTGGAGCAATCCTACAAAGCCATATATATTCTGCTCCTAGGTAAAAAAAAATCTCTATGTTAGCCATACCAAGGACATCAATAAATTCACCAGGTGGCCAAGGAAACAGAAAGAGAACTATTACTTAACTGGGAAAGAAAAATCTCTCTTATCGTTAGCCTATAGCCTCGCCGCTTGAACTGGCTTCCTGGACCACCATCGAATGGCAAGGACCTTGCTTCCTGCTTTATCACTGGATTGCTTGCGTACTCTCTGGGAGAAGGCCGGGTAAGGATGGAAGAGAAGTTCACGGGGTGACTCCCAAGGAAAAGAATGCTATATAGTAAGCTCCGAATCAATCAGCTGGTGAAGCTGGATATGAATAGACTTCAGTAGCAAGCCCGGTAGTTCGTTAAGAAAGAATATGAAAGGGAAAGATCCTTGTCCAGGAGGAAATATGCTACTGCACTAGAAAGAAAATATTATATATAAATTGGAAATGGCTCGCTTGGAGACTCTCAGAGGTATTAAATCAAAATCTCTGCTTCTGCTCTTAGCTAAGAATAGGATTCTTAGTCATATTAGTTCCGTTAGCTCGGAGAAAGGATTGGGTTCAGAGTTTAACTAGTACTCTCCTACCCTCTTGATCAGGAGAAGACTGATTATTGGCGTGAGGAGGATACCATTCTGAAGAAAGTATCCCCATTTCCTCGTAACCGAAGAAGGAAGATGGTTGCTTGCGATCTTTTCAAACAAGTACTTTCCGGCCCAGTTGACAAGTACAGGGAATCCTATTTGTTTTATATCTCAATCTCAGTGAGAAAGCTCTTTCTTCGAAAGATCTCATTCGTTGTGCAGATTCGTCAGATTCTGAACCAGAAGAAATTAGCTCTCCGAGAGTAAGGGTTAGATTTTCGATTTATATATTGGGGTTAGAATATCTCGACTTGTAAACTTTATTATATATTTTTTGTTCCTTTGACTGGTTCGATAGGACCCGTAGTTCTGATTTAGTGATGATTCTTATTCGAGTAAGGAATGATTGGGAAGACTTCCAAACCTTTCTTTCCCAATCGTCTGCGACTAGCTAGCAGGTAAAGCGAACTGACCACAGCGAGGTACCCCACAAACCATTGAATCATCACTCTTCCCCGCACCCTCAACTGACCTAGACTCATAACAGCTAACAGTGGGGAAAAGCCCTTCTTTCTTTGGAGTTCCCTTCCTTTGATTGTACTTTGCTGGGCCGAGTTAGAGGGCATTGGCTTTTCGTTGTCCTTTGGCCCGTTGTGGTTCTTTACATATTGGTTCGTACTTTCATTCTGATCTCTTTCTCCCTTCTGGGTAGACCACAGGCTCATCAAGAGCCGGAACTAGAAGTCAGCATTCTATTCTAATCGTAGGCCTTCACTGCATTCACTCCTCTGTTGGCGTATCCGCACTATTCCTCAAGCGCTGTTGGCATTGTTTGAATTATTAAGACGAAGCAGTCTCCTAATCGCTAAGCATTTCTTTGGCGAAGAGCAGGAGGTATTATAGTAGATAGGGCATCGAAGACAAGCTCCTATAGGGTGTGAGGGGGATTTCTTTGTTCGTGCCACGCGCTTAGTCCCTTGCGGATTGGTCTTTTATTAGGGTTTTGCACGTGAAGAAGTTCGGTAGGTTTATGCAAGTGAAATTGAAGGGACTGATTGCACTAAGGCTAAGGCGAGAGATAAAGAGATGAAGAGCTAGCCTTATTGAATAGTTTAAGAGAGAGATGCTTTGAATAGCGTAGTCGTAGTTTCGTACCCGGAATAAACTTGCTTGCCCTCTGGCCTGACCTTCTGAGATGGCGAGAATCCGGCGGAAAACGCTTTGACTTTGGCATAGCTAGTTGTGAGAATCTTAAGATAAGGAAAGCGGAAACCAGCCCGACCGGCGCATCTTTAGTTTGAGTGACACCAACGTAAGTACTCATTAGCTTCGGAATGGCGTCTCATCCTATACTATATAAGATAACGAATCATCAAAGGGAAATCCCTTTGCGAGAAAGGCTGTCCTCGACGAATCCCATACAAGGGGTCAAAATCTATTCTGTTCTGCTGGAATTGAAGACTCGTTGGAAGAGGAAGCAGCCTCGGCTGACCCGGCCGGAAACCTGTAAGCTACCCGAGATATGCCCTAGCCTTGACTTTCTTAGTCTTATTCTCCTCGCCTGAGGTTAGCCCAAATCCACGTATCCCAGTTGACAGCAAAGTCCCATGCCTTTGTGGCCCAGGCTAAACAATTGTTTGGTAAAGGGAAAAGCAAGCGATAAAGTGCCTCGCCGAATCTAATCTACTGTGCTGCGCCGCATCGACAGTTACGAAAGCGCTCGTAACTCCTATCTATGGAATGCCAATTCATCTCCTAAGGAGAGTAAAGGTCTACCTTTCTATCAACAAAACCAGCGAAATCGAGGGACTTCCATTGACAAAGGTCACCAGAAGAGTTGATAGGACCTGATTTCATCTGTCCAATTAGTGGTATCTCCAATCAAAAGCCCGATAACGCCCGAGAAGCCTTATAGGCCTATCACCTAGGATCGGCTAGGCTAGAAAGTCCAGTCAGAGCGAATCGTCGAAGAGGAGATAGGGGTTAGACAGGGTTCTTATCCGGGTCTGTCGGGACTGGGGTTACGCTGCTTTCCGAAGACTGGTTTTGCCCTTCCTATTAGATTAGAAGAATACGAAGACTAGAAGGAAGCTGTTCTCTTTGGAAGCCCTCAGTCTGGATCGGAGTTAAGCGTATATTTCACTAGTGAATACTCCGCCCGAACCTTCTTCTTGTCTTGCCTGAAACGAATTATTCTCGCGCGCTTCAATAGATTAAGTTTTTGATCAACCATAGTTAAAAGATAAATAGACTTTCTTTTACGCTTCTCGCTCTAATAAAGAAGGCTTCCTGTAGTCAATTCCCTTGGTCCAACCAACATGGGACTAGTAGGTCTTTCATCTTCCATAGCTCTTCGCTAAGCGACATAAACCTTTGAAGTAGCATCTTCAGTAGCATCCAACCATAAAGAAGGTTTGATAAGCCCATTAGGGCTCTTTAATCGACGCTGCCTTTCTTTCTTTATGCCTTAAAGTCAAGGTAGAACGAGCCTAATCGAAGACGGAGGGTAGCTATTATAATATAAGTAGTGAATCTCACCTCTGGCCTTCTTGTGTGGCCTGTGCAAGTCTAGTTTCGTTGGTCCCAATAGCGGAATCATTGATTGTAGATAGACCGACTTGTTTGAAGGTACAGGTGGTCTCCACTCTTGTTATAAGATCAAAAGTGGGTTAATCGTCCGGAAGACCATCAACAGTGGAACTAAAGCAACATGGGAACTAAAGCAGCAATCGGCCTAAAATAAATATAAATTATTCTTCTATAAATTCACTTCTGAAGACTACTAGAAGTCTTCTTTCGGCCTTAACCAAGGAGTGAGTCCGGGCTAATAGAAATAGCTATGAGTCGGAAGCTGAGAGGCCAGAGAAAGCTCTATCTCTTGTTGACCTAAGAGCTCCTTCTTTCGGCCGTCTAGTTCTTAATCTCCTGAGTTCCCGCGCTGACCATTCCTTATGAAGTAATGGACGTAGCCACTGCTAATAAATTATTATGCGTTGTTAGCTTCTTCTTTACTCTTCTAATAAGACTTCTTCTTCTGGGCTATTGCCAGTTTATTGAAACCTCTGCTCCTTCTGTTGTAGCGTAATCAAACTCCTTCTTTCTTCTTGATGAGTTAGAGTTCCAGTTCTGGAATGATTATTAGCGCCTGTGCTAAGGTCAAATCCAGTATATTTCTTTCCTTCAGTGGACTAATCTAGGTAGACATCTGACTTCTTCGCTGGATTTACTAACCCCTTATATCTTAGGAGAAGCAAAAGAATCTGATGAATAGAAGGAAAGGAGATCAGAAAGATACGCGAACGGACCTAAAGGTACCATCTTGTAAGTCCTCCTTTTATACGATTAGGATACACCCGGCTTGGAAAAAATATAATTCGTGTCTTCATGGGGTTGTTAAGCCGGGCGTTCGAAACGGGGATGGGTTTAGTCTTGTGGGCTTTTGCCTTTCTTCTTCTTCCAACTTACTGGTCCTCTTTATACCCTTACCTTAAGAAGCTTCAACAGCTTCCGACGGGAAAGGAATAGACCTCAAATAGGACTTCCACTGAGCACCAAGCCCGGTGTTCTCTCCCATTAAGCAATTTCTATAAATTCATTCATTCAATTCAAGTACAGCTCAAAGTTTTTTAAGCACGCATGGGACACCGTTGGAGTAGACTTTACTGCTGCAATTATGGAGTTTTTCAGCAGCGGCAAATTACTAAAAAGATGGAATCATACATTGATAGCACTTGTCCCCAAGTCAGCGCATGCGAGCAAGGTGACAGATTACCGGCCTATCTCTTGTTGCACGGTGTTTTACAAGGTCATATCTAAACTACAGGCGGCCAGGATTTCTGATACATTAGACAACATTCTACACCAGTCACAGGCAGCTTTTGTGCAGGGCCGACTCATTACTGATAATATACACTTGGCTCAGGAGCTCTTCCGAAAGTATAACAGGAAGCGTGTTTCTCCCAGATGCATTATGAAGATTGACCTCCAGAAGGCGTTTGATTCGGTGCATTGGGATTTCTTGCATGAGGCACTTATCGGACTTAATTTTCCGGAGCAATTCATTGCATGGATCATGGAGTGTGTGACTACCACCTCCTTTTCGTTGGCCGGCGGGACTTTCGGACTTTTCAGAGGGGCCAGAGGACTGAGGCAGGGGGACCCACTTTCGCCCTACTTATTTGGTATCTGCGTTGAGATTTTTGGGAGGCAGATACAGCAGAGTACAGTCAGATCGGGCTTCAGCTTCCACCCTCAGTGTGCCCACCTCAGACTAGCACACCTGGCTTATGCAGACGATTTACTACTCTTTAGCAGGGGCGACACAGAGTCAGTTGGCACATTGTCCACCTGTCTACAGGAGTTTGGGGCGGCGGCAGGACTTCAGGTGAACAGACTGAAGTCGAATATCTATCTGGCTGGAGTGGACGACACGACGCGCAGGAGGCTGCTGTCCATCACGGGCTTTCAGGAGGGCACTATGCCCTTCAGATACCTCGGGATTCCGATGGCTGCTGAGCGTCTTCGGATTGCAGATTACAGCCCGCTACTCGACTCATTGGTCCGTCGGATCAACATCTGGCCGCAGAAGACGCTATCATATGCCGGCAAGGCACAACTCATTACTTCTGTGCTTCAGGGAGTGGAATGCTTCTGGTTATCCATCATGCCACTACCCCAGGGTGTCATTGATCGCATCTACAGCATCTGCAGGTCATTCATGTGGACATCAAAACATCCTCCAGTATCATGGGCAGATATGTGTAGACCGAAGGAAGAAGGAGGCTTGGGATTCCGGGACTTAAAAGCATGGAACTTAGCCCTCCTGGCTAAGGTACTATGGCGGATTCAGGCGAAGGAGGACGCACTTTGGATAAAGTGGGTCCATCATACTTACTTGAGGCGAGCTGATATATGGACTTGGGAGGCAGCCCACTCAGATTCCCCTCTGATCAAGCGCTTACTGCGGATACGGGATCTTATACTATCGGCTGCCGGGTCACAGGAGGATGCTAGACAGAGGCTAGCAGCTTGGTTTGCTCAGGATGGAGGGGTGGCCCGGGCATATGACTTCTTTAGGCATCCTAGCCCTAAGAAGCCATGGGCCCGGGCAGTGTGGAAGACCTACTTACAGCCGAGTCACGCAGTTACATTCTGGATGCTGGCACAGAGGCGTCTTCCCACCAGAGACAGACAGGACTATCTAGAGGACCAGCAGTGCACTTTTTGTGGACAGGTTCTAGAGACACAGGAGCATCTATTCTTCGGATGCCCCCCTATCGCAGAGTTATGGAGGAGGATCAGAGACTGGCTTCACATGCGACCGGAGATGTCCACCTACCGGCGGACGCTGAGAGTCTTCGGAAGACATTACCGTGGGAGTAGGATGCTGACAAAGGCTCGTCATCTTGCCTTGTCATCTATGATACATTATGTATGGAGGGCTAGAAATAGTAGTTTCTTTGAGGAGAGGCAGTTAGACATTGAGAGGATTCTCAGGAGTGTGCAAATTCATGTATACCGGTCCTTGGGTGTTTACTCTGATCTGAGACTTTGTCAGACATGAGTACCGCCTAAAGGCCAGTCCTTGTACACTTGCATTGTGCTATACCATTTTGACTTATCCAAAGAGGAGCGAGTTGTAGAGCTGAAAGAGAGGTACGAGTTATAACGACGGGGCTTCTCAAAGTTTAGTAGCTCTTTCCCGACTTTACTGAAAGCTTAGTAAGGTGGCCTAGAAAAGATCGATGTGGGAACTACTTCTACCATCGGCCCCACTATATATTTCCCTAATTCATTCTTTTGCCTAGGTAAAGAAGTTCCAGGGTTTAAAGAAAAAAAGGATAATTGCGCTAGGCGCTCTCTTCAAGTGCTTTCGTGAAGCAATCCTTGAGAACTTAATATAGTAGGGGGCTCTTTTCAAGGAAATACCATTATTCCAGATCTTTCTACGTTTTGAATAGTTTCGGATTAGTCGTAAATAGCCCCAAAGGCTATTTATCTACTCTGCATAGCAGAGGA
>JAOBBC010000061.1:38396-50888 GCA_025388495.1 Curcuma longa
TATAAGTATTTATTTATGATTTTGTTTTTTCTAACCATGGGTCTAAATTTTATGTTATGGTGATTCTATTAGTACCTCATTTCACGTTTGGGAAACAAAATGATAGGAAAGACACAAATGGATAAGAAACATTAAAAGAGCTACCCGAGTCATTTTGTAATGCTTGAACTAATGTGCCTAGGTTTACCTTTATTGTGCACACCTTTTTTTGTTTTATTAGGTTCTTACTGTTTTTCTCGCCAGTTCCAAAATCATGTTGAGATTTAACAATGCTCACAAACATTGGTTCCTGCAATTAGGGGTTATAATAGAGTCTGAGCAATAGACAGTAAACAAGAGGCGGCCAAAACCTTCAAACTCTTTAATCATGCCACTTGGACATTCAATACCTGGTTTGATGCTTAACCTCAATAGAAGAAATCTTCATTTTTAATAGATCCGGAGAGCATGGTTTAAAATTTCGACCCGTATTGGAATTTTGATTTATGATCGGAACAATACGGTTTCGGTATCATATCATGCCGATATGATTTTGATATTTTTTAAATATAAATATATTAATTAAAAATAAAAATTTTAACTTAAATATTAAAATAATTTAAAATACAAATAAATAAAAACATGCCAGAGAGTTTATTGATGAGGTTGAGGTCACTCTTTCACCACTTATTGTAATCAACATTATCAAAAGATCATGTGTGATCAACATCGCCAGTAAGGTAGATACTCAAATCTATTGTCTCAAATATCTCTATATAAGATTGAGACTGGCACAACTACGTTTTGGAATCACTTCCAACACAAACATTTATGGAAAAATTTCCATTTTTTGCAGTAAGCAACAGATCAAACACATCGTATGCAATCGAAACAACCTCCTCACAAACAGAAAAACACAATAAAATAGACAAGAACGAGATAAGGTTGTAATAGAGAACCTCAGTATAGTTTATATGAGAGCAAAAGTATATAAAAAACACTGACACAATTTGTTGCCCAAATATCATCCATAAAATCTTTCTCATTCTCCCCTAGACGCTTCCATCAATACTGAAAGTTAAATTAAGTAAAATCTCACCTCAAGCAGTCATTGGATCATATAGCTTCAACATGTTTCTCTAGGTGAAATTCTACAGCCTCTTTCCAATAGCCACCAAAAATCGAGATGACTTTTGTTTCTTTGTTTTTTAAGGAGCTAGCTAGTTTGACACCTTGGCCACAAGGCAACATGCAGAAACACGTGGTTCAATTTGGCACACCTGCATTGTGCCATGCCTATAGAGTTCTCTTTCTTCTTTTGCCAACCATGTAGTCACCACAAAAGCATCAAACAAATCAATCAATTAGTAATCAAAGTCCAAACCAAGTCATCATCAAATACATCTTAACCATTATCAGGGGCTAGCTCCCGAACAAGTTCCTAGAGAGGCACCACAAAATCTCCATCTTTCATATGTGCACCTGTACGACCTCCAACATAATTGTGTTAAATGTATCTCTATCATTTTTATGTGGTTTGTTGGCTACCATATTGACATTATTATCTTTTAGGCACAGTGCTGTTAGACTCTTGTCACTAAGATATTCCATTGCTTTTGCTCTTATTTTTGATGTGTGTTATTTTTCTTTATCATATAAAGTAGCTATTGACCCTATCTTGTTGACAGATCTAATATTCTGAATCATCACAAAGAAACTTAAAACTCTGAATAGAGAATTTTTTTTGTTGTTTAGTATTTCTGATAACAAATGAATTTTGCGCTCACTGTTATACCCACTATTTACAACCTAGATGAACCACATCTTCAATATGGATTATGCAATCTATGCTTTAATGTCACTAGTTGGGATTGAGGTTGCTCTAGCTGCTTATTGAAATGAACACTCTATAAGACTGCTGGTAGGATCTTGATAGGGTAGATTCTCAATCCTACCTTCTCAAACCATTCTCTTTATTTCAAAATTAGCGTACCTATATTGACTACTCATATCTATAATGAAGTTGCATGATAGTGGAATCCTTATCTCCTCTGGTAGATGTAATACACTAAATACCTTGTGGACAGTTGAGAGCCACCTCCAATACTTATAAAATAGCAAACACATGGCACCCAGTGCCATGGCGGTGCGCAAAGCAGAGACACCTAGTGTGGAAGTGGCGCAACCTAGGTTGGCGCGGAGAGAAGACACACTTGGTGGCTTGACGACGTGTAGAGCGGAGGCACCTCATGTGGAGGCGGTGCGCACCAGGTTGATGCTGAGAGCAGTGACACACAATGACTTGATGACGTGCAGAGCCATGGTGGTGTGCTGAGGCGGAGCGTAGAGTGGAGGTACTCAATGCTATAGCAGCTCGAGGAGTGGAGGTACCTAGTGCTGTGGTGGTGTGCACTAGGCTGGCGCATAGAGTGGAGGAACCCAGTGCTATGACGGTGTGCAGAGCTGAAGCACCCAGTGCGGAGGCACTGACTACGGAGGCAGTGCAACCTAGTGACAATGTGGGTCTGAAGATTCATGGTTCGCTCTTGAACAACGCGTGACACTGCTGCCGCATATGACTTCTTCAAGCCACTGGCCAGCAGAAAGCCATGGGCAGAGGTTATATGGAGGCCGTATACATGCCAAAGCACTAATTCGTCACGTGGCTTCTTGCAAATGACAAAACATGCACCAAGGACAAATTGGTGTACGAAGACTGCAAGACATGCCCTTTGTGTCGGCGGGAGGATGAGACGACAAACCACATTTTCTTTAGCTGCTCGACCATTAAACCTCTATGGCTAAAGGTCCGACGATGGCTGCATATGAGCGACAGATTTTGGACAGCAGAAGCTATGTTGAACCTCTTCCAGTGCAGGTTCAGTGGGAGTAGCATGCTCAATAAAGTTCGGCATTGGGTATCGCATGTATGATTTACTTGATTTGGTAAACTCGTAACCGATGTCAATATGAGGGTACAATTCCTAGCATTGAGGGAAGTTTATGAAGGTCCAAACACATGTCTTTAGATTTTTGAATGCTCCCCATGTAAGATCATGACTTAGGGTCATGAAACTCTTTTGATACAACTTACCTTTATCCAAAAAAAAAAAAATAGCAAACACAAGTTCCCACAAAAAAAAAAGAGAGCAAAGAACATAGAGAGCTCAAGTCTATATAGTATGAGAGCAAAAGGATAAAGAAGTACAGAGAGGTTGTTGCCCGTACGAAGTATGAAGAAACACAAACAAGATGATGCCCACTCATTGTGTACTAAAGCTCTCACTCTCCTCCCTAGACTTTCTCTCAACAATGGTGGAGAAATAAACAAATCTCATCTCGGCCTATGGCCATCAAAAGCTGTTTAAAAGAAAACATCCTCCTCTTCAAGTTCTCTGGTCACGAACATCCTATATAATTGCCATCTCTTCAACAGACTTACCAAGGTACTCATTGGGCTAGGTGCCCATGCGTGCTGGAAACGAAACTATGCACAATGATGTGGTCTGTGCCACGAACTGTGATCCCTTTCATTAGACCACACTCACTGCCCAATCTCACTGCATTAGGAACCAGATTCACGATCCTAACCCATGGACTTAGCAGAGTTTTAAATTCCATGCATTAAACAGTCAAAATGGTCTCAATAACTGAGGTGAGTTCCAAATAAAGGTGCTTCAGTCTACAAGCCCTAAACTTATAGTTCATTTACAAACCAGTTTTATGTTCCCAACTTCTAAAAGTGGACTAATCAGTCTGGCCCTGCATACATTTTATTATTCAAACTTAGTATTTTGTCTGATTTTAAAAAGAAGAAAACAGGCAAAAAAGGTTGTTCGAAGAAGAAATGTGAAGAGAAGGACGAGTGCAATTTGGAGCTCTTGTCCCCACCTTTTCATTTAATTCAAAATCTGATGGAAGACAGGAAGAAGCATGAAGGAGTGGAAAGTTCTGAAAGACTAGTGGAATGTTTAATTGTCATTTTCTCACATTTCCCCTTCTTTCCTCTCTTTTCAAGTAGACAAAATAAAGAAAATCTCTCTCCTCTCCTTCCTTTCTTTCCTGAAAATCTTCCTTGCTTTCTCCTCTTCCCTCTAGTAGACATGCCATGCCCTATGCACAAAGAGGAGGCTTCAAAATCACGAACGAGTATGCTTATTGTGCATATAAAATTTACCAAAAAAGGTCAACGAGATTGGTTGTATTTTTTTTGTTGTTTATGTATTTATCTCATAAGTAATTTGCAAATATGGCAGATGACATTGCACGTTAACACCAATTTATATGGCCAACCGTACTGTGTCGGAATGTTGGGTAGGTTGTGGACAACACATCAAATGTTACAATATGTGTTAGCAATATGAATATATAAATTGGTCATTTTCCTAACAACTCGAGCATTTGAGATAAGTGGTTAGCTAATCAATATCGATACACATCATCCACATAATATTTTGTTTAGGTTCTTAATTTTATTTTTTGGTTTTTTGTCTGTCAGAAACCTGGTGGAATCATCGCTCTCCTAGATGAGGCTTGGTAAATTGCTGGCATCTAACACTAAATGTCTTTGTCTTTTATGAATTGGTTGAAAGGATGTTTAAGTTATTTCTTTTCTTCTTGTTCTTTTGTGCAGCATGTTGCCAAGATCAACACATGAAACCTTTGCTCAGAAGCTCTACCAGGCTTTTAAAAATCACAACCGCTTTAGCAAGCCCAAATTATCTCGGTCTGACTTTACCATTTGTCACTATGCTGGTGAAGTGAGTACCTTTATTCATGTCCAATAGTGATTACCTGTAAATCATATTATGATCTAAGTAGGGTATCCCTCATATAGGTTACATATCAGACGGAGTTATTCTTAGACAAGAACAAGGATTACGTGGTTGCTGAGCATCAGGCTCTTTTAAGTGCCTCTAAATGTTCTTTTGTTTCAAGTTTATTTCCGCCTCTTTCTGATGATGCATCAAAATCTTCAAAATTCTCATCGATAGGCTCGAGATTTAAGGTAAACTGGTGTGTGTGTGTGTGTGTGTGTGTGTAAGGTTCAACAACTGCAATGACTATTCTATCAATTTGTCATTTTATAAACGTGATCTCCTATGACTACGCAGCAACAACTGCAATCTCTCCTAGAAACTCTAAGTGCCACTGAACCACATTACATTCGCTGCGTTAAACCCAACAATCTCTTGAAACCGACAATATTTGAGAATCAAAATGTTCTTCAGCAGCTCCGCTGTGGGGTAAGATTTTCAATTAGCTGTTCTAGTAGAAAGAGTCAGTTGTGCCTGATGTTACATCATTTCTTTGTTTAGGGAGTGATGGAGGCTATTAGAATAAGTTGTGCTGGATATCCGACTAGACGGTCATTTTGTGAATTTATTGACCGTTTTGGCATTCTTTCACCAGAGGTTTTGGATGGAAGGTATTGTATATCCGAGTGCTATTTTATGGGAAGATATTGATATTTGTTTAATCTCACTCTTCCGTTATTCTTTGCCTAGCAGTTGTGATGAGTTGACTGCCGCAAAGAGGTTGTTAGAGAAGACAGGTCTCAAAGCTTACCAGGTGATATTTACTAAAGAAAATTATCTGCAATACTCAAGTACTTTTCTTTTTTATGTTTGCTCAAGTATCTTATCTAAGTACCTTTTTTTCTGAAAAGTGTTTGTTTATTTTCTTTTATTTTGAACCTATCAAGGACTGGGCTCCTGTGTTGCAAGAACTTTGGATCTTTCTTCCTTACCCGTTACTTCCCTTTTCATTCTATTGGCCCTGAGTACTTACACTTGTATTATAACAGCTGGATATTCTTCTAAACAACTTTGATTAGAACTTGATAAGACTGGGTAAAATGTTGTGGTATGCCTAAATTTTTGCTAGTCCTCCAAATTAGATTAAATTGATCTGATGAGTTGTCATGCATATTCTCATGTTTTATGTTCAGCCTCCATAATTTGAGATTTCATATTGCATTCAGAATAGTTGATCATCAAAATTTGCAAATAAATTCCTTGTTTGGGGGGATTAAAATTATGATTATGGTGAAAATCCTGGTCCTATCGGGAGTTGATATGTTTAAGCAAGCTAGTTCCATTGCTGATGATTCATCTAACTTCTAAATTTGAACTGTTTAGATTGGAAAGTCGAAGGTGTTTCTTCGGGCTGGTCAAATGGCTGAACTTGATGCTCGTAGGAATGAAGTACTGGGAAGATCTGCTGGCACAATCCAAAGAAAAGTTCGGTCATACCTGGCCCGTAAAAATTTCATTGTGCTTAAGAATTCGGTCAGACAGATTCAGACCATATGCAGAGGTATCTACTAAAAATTGGTTCTCACCAATGATTTCTGATACATAATCTTTCAATCTTTTAGCTGATGTAAGACACTGTTATCATGTTCTTTGAAGGTGAACTTGCAAGACAGATTTATGAAAATATGCGGAGACAAGCTGCTGCACTTAATATTCAGACATTTTTCCGTATGCATCTTGCAAGGATTGCTTACAAAATGTTACTGTCTTCGGTTGTTACCATCCAAACTGGTTTAAGGGGAATGGTTGCTCGTGAGGAACTTCATTTCAGGCGGCAGACAAGAGCTGCTATTATCATTCAGGTACGTTAAGGATTGCTGCTTAGGCATTTACATATCACACATCTAGTTTGTGTGCACTGACTAGCAATAATGAAATAAAAAAACTTTAAAGAGTTCAAATATATCTTGAAGCTTTCTTGCACTAAATTTGACTTTTGCTGGTTAACTCTCAATACCTAGTGAATAGTAATGGTCAGGTTAATCTATCTTTTTTCCCTAGCATTTTTGTTAGCTTGAGAATAATAAACTGGTTAATCCTCAAGCCCAACAATTTTTTTCAGAGTCATTGCCGTAAATACTTGGCTTGCTTGGATTACTCAAGGATGAAGAAAGCTGTTATCACTAGTCAATGTGCTTGGAGAGGGAAGGTTGCAAGAAGAGAGTTGCGGAAGCTTAAAATGGTAACTAATTTTATTCCTTTAAACTGTTTTGCAGATTATTACTGAGTTACATGGGTTTAACTTAGTGTATAAATTGTTGTCAAGGACATGACAACACTATGTTTTATTAAATCTAAGCTACTTTGCTATGGAGTTTCAATTATTATGATAGATGACAGTTTATAATTTTTTAATCGATATCCTATTTGGGTCATTATATTTAAAAAAATTAAATTATAAGCTGCTGAGCAATCTTATGTATCTGTTGTTTATGCCATATGTCTTAGTATCAAATGCAGCACTATATCCGTTCTGTCCTTTCCAGGCGGCTAGAGAAACTGGTGCCCTTCAAGCTGCCAAGAATAAGTTGGAAAAGCAAGTTGAAGAACTTACATGGCGCCTGCAATTGGAAAAGCGCATGAGAGTAAAGATCATCACTGCTCCCTTTTACTTGACTCTATTAGAAACCATATTTTCTATATGGTTGCCCAAACAAAAAGGATCCTTTTTTTGATAGTGCGTTGCTATTTAAAATGGCCTAATTGGCTATATGCTGCACACCATATTTTTCTTTAAAATTTTTAAAAAGTATTTCTCCTATACTCGTGATTTTGGAAGAAAATAGATTTCATCTGTCATGCCTATTGGTATTTAGGGTAGAAACTACCCAAAAAGGATCTCAATTTCCACCAGAAATAAAAGAAGGGTATGCTTGATGATGTTTTATAGCATTTGACTAGTTTTGGGGTAAATGCATTTCTTAAATGCATGTTTGAAGCCCATTTTCTCAAAGCAGTGACCTATATTGAAAATCATTTCGTGTGCAACTAGAAGTCTTCACATAAATAGTCCATTATGACCAATGTTTATGAGTTCAGTTCCTATCCATTGATCTATTGAAACTTAAATCATCGTAAAAAGGTCTTCAACTCATTGTTAAGAGTGGGTACTGGTTAGCTGCTCCAATCTGATTTTTGGGGATCAATAAAGAGAAACCCAAACAATTTCTTGGAAAAATTGACCCAATGAGGTTAAACTTGTTGTTTGGTGCAGTTGAAACTAAATAGTTTTAAAATCACATATTGCATTTCTAAGCTTGTTGGTCAATGCAATTGAAGCTAAATTGATCTTATTGGTACATTTTGAGGACTAAATTTTTCTCTGAAAATCAAATAAGAATTTCTGAGCTCTGTTTTACATGGAAAATCAATTTCTAATTTCTTAGAAAATTCAAGCATAGCATTGGTCAGGTGGAGTTTTGAATTCTACCTGAATAAATCATCATTTTTCTAATAGAATTTTGCTATTGTTTTGTTTATATGCAAAATTTATTTTTATTTAGATTTTTAAATTAGAGGTTTTAATTGGCGGATGTAATTAAACTTGTGTAAATTTCTAAATTAGACTTGAGTCTGTTTTATTGGGTGGTCATGTCAAACTCATGTGCAACCATAGTATTGTGTAATCCTATGATCTAAATTGATCTGTATGAGTCAACTTGTGTTTTGACTCAGTTTTGGGTATTGGGTAAGACTCACATGTCACAGAAGATATGGTCCTGTCCGTCTCAAGCTGATTTTACTGAAGAAGGGGAAAGGAAAACCACAAAAATTCCCCCATATCTTAGTTTGTTCAGTCTCTTACTAATTGCTAATCTCTTATACTGCTGTGGGATATCAATTCTTAGTATGGATAGTTGTTGAATTCCTGTACTTCTTTTGCGTTAGCTTTATCTCACACATGTGAAATAGTTAACAACTTATTTTTTGTAGGCTGATCTTGAGGAAGCTAAGACCCAGGAGAATGTGAAATTGCAAGCTGCTTTGCAAGAGATGCAACGACAATGCAAGGAGACTAAGTCTTTGTTGATTAAGGAACGTGAGGCTGCCAAAAAAGCTGCTGAAGTAGCTCCTATTATTAAAGAGGTTCCTGTTGTCGACACAGTTCAGATGGATAAGCTTAGGGATGAGAATGAGAAGCTTAAGGTGAGATTGACATTAATGGTTTATTTTGCTTCGCTACTATCCCTATTGACTACCTAGATCTGTATCTTCAATGCAATTGTCTTCTCAATTTTCCTTTTTTTTTTCAAATTCACTTCCTTTTCTTCTTTCATATTTAGTCACTATCAATACATCATACAAGGCATTCTTCATATCCATATTTTTGTAGGCTTTGCTGAGCTCTTTGGAAACAAAGATTGATGAAACTGAGAAGAAGTTTGAAGAGACAAGTAGAATCAGTGAGGAAAGGCTGAAGAAGGCCATGGATGCTGAGACTAAGATAATTCAGTTGAACAATTCAGTGCAGAGGTTTTTATAATTTACCTCTACTTTCTAATATACATTTACCCTTTCGCATCTTTTTGCAAACAATATTGTCACACTGACATATATTACGTCTCATTTTCTGGTTTTGTTTCTCAAATTCATTTGGTGCCCGTCAATTTGGTGACAGATTTAAAGAGAAACTTTCTAACATGGAATCTGAGAACCAGATTCTGCGGCAGCAGACATTATTGCATTCCCCTGTGAAACGCATGTCTGAGCATTTATCAATTCCATCAACTCCTACCAAACATGTAGTAATTTTGATGTAATTATGGTCTGTTTCTTACATTTTTTTTCTTTTCATTTGTTCCTTATACTCTTATTTGTCTTTCATGACAGAATTTGGAGAATGGGAATCATCATGTTGAAGATCCTAAGGTAAAGGATGTTTCTTATATATATATATATATTTAATGATCTCATGTGTGCTCAGACTGAGATGTAAGTAATGACTAGCATCCCTAAACTTAATCTATCCCTTAGAGTGCCCCACCAGCTATCAAGGACCGTGCAAATGCTGATGCTAAGCTGAACAAATTTCATGCTGAGAGACAGTTTGTGAGTGCCACATGTTCCTTAAAGCTAAGCTATCACTGCCTCCTCACTCTTTTTGATGAACAATCTTTCTTCCCAGGAGAGTGTTGATGCCCTAATCAGTTGCGTCAGCAGAAATATTGGGTTTAGTCAGGGAAAGCCAGTAGCTGCATTAACTATGTATAAATGTCTTCTTCACTGGAAATCCTTTGAAGCTGAAAGGACAAGTGTTTTTGATCGTCTCATCCAGATGATTGGGTCTGCGATTGAGGTAATCTACCATTGCTGTTAAAATAATGATAATAATTAAAAAAAATCAAATAGCTATTAATATTACAGGTTTCCCATATAAAGGAAAAATGAAAATGATTATGCTGTAAAGACTTGATTGATCTATAGTATGCATTACCATTACTCATAAGAAAATAATGTAAATTCACCATCCTACTTACTATGTTTGGAAAAATAGATCAATTAGTTCAGTGTTTTGTTGTGCTCTAGCTAGATACGTCTAACTTTACCATTATATTCTTGTTCTGGTTTGGTTACACCGGCATTTTCATTTTTTTTTCAATTAGCCAAGTTTTTCAGCTGAATATCACAAATCTGAAAAAATATTTGAAACACCCTTAGACCAATGTCAGTCCAGCTTGGCATGCAGGCCGAGCCACTGCCACCCAACTCTGACCTGTTTTCCAAGCTAGGCTCTGCACAACGTGATCCAACTTTTGGCAAGCCATGCTGGGTTATGGGTGAACCATTTGCATCTCTACAAGAAGTCATAACCTCTGCGGAATTCCAAAGGAATTGGGGAGGAAGGAAGTAGTTGCTCGCAGAGGGAGGAACTCTTCATATACCACTTTTGTTGCTCTGCGGAATGACATTCTGAGATACTAAGGAATGAGAACGCTCTGTTGAGGAAGGAATCACATTCTGGAGTTGCTGAGGAATGAGAACTCTGTCCCTGGCCTTAATCGCTCATGGAGAAGGAATCACCTTTGGGAATCAATCGGGAGACATATTGTGTCTTCAGAAGTTTTCTCGTGTCAGTTAGCCAGCAAAATCGGAAATTTTGATTGAGCTACCTGGCAGTGAATGGTTTTTTAATCCTTGTACATAAGTACTAATTACCTTGCCCAGCTGAAACCCATATCCTTTAGTGGATCATGTACTACATCTGACTTCAATTTCTTTCACTGTAATGTGCCTGGAGACTAATCTTATACTCTTATAATTAGTCACCAATATGAAGTATAGAGAGTCCAAGTACTTCATAACCTGACGTCAGTGGGCAAGTTACCTCTTTGATATTCTGCCTTTTTATTTGATACCAATTATATTACCATCTCATATATGTTATCACTTGTTCTTGATATTTTTGTGCCATTTGCTCTTTAGATCAACGCATTGATTTCTTAATTTTCTAGATGTGAACACTGTTCTCACTCTTAAAACACTTAAAACATACAGAATGTGTTTAGATATTAGGGGATTTGGTCATTTTCATGAAAAAGGTGAACTTTATTTGGCTTGAATATGTGATTTTTTATTTAATGACTTTCTATTTGCATGAAATCTTAATATGTTTATTTTAACTGTTGGTTGTTGTCCATTAGTTTGTATGTGTTATGCCAACTTAGTAGAATCTGTCTTGCAGAATGAAGAGTCTAATGATCATCTTGCTTATTGGCTATCAAATGCTTCGAGTTTATTGTTCTTGTTGCAAAAAAGCATTAAGCCTCCTGGTGCAGCTGGAGCTAATCCACATCAAAAACCTCCTGCTCCCACGTCATTATTTGGGAGAATGACTCAAGTATGTCATAACAGCTGTGTTTACTGATGCTCTGTTATTATGTGACTATTTTGGATGTCTAGATTGTTCTTAATATTTTGGGTAGTTTGTTGGAAAAGAACTAACTGTCTACATTATTCATCACCAGTCATTTCGTTCTTCGGCATCTTTTACTAACATTGCTGTGGATGGCCTGGATGTTGTGCGCCAAGTTGAAGCAAAATACCCTGCCTTGCTTTTCAAGCAACAGCTAACAGCTTTTGTGGAGAAGATGTATGGAATGATTCGAGACAATGTGAAAAAGGACTTATCTTCTTTGCTTTCATTGTGTATACAGGTACTATGCATCTGTTATATGTAGTGTATATTCTAATTTCCCAGAAGTTAAGTTCCTAATGTAGCAACTGCATGTTTAGTTTTGCAGGAACAGCTATTGCCTCCTGACTTTTAACAGAATGGCTATTCTTATGCTTGGTTGCACATTGAACCTAAAATACCACTTCTTTTAGAATTGTTATCCCACTTAATCCTTCTTAGCATTCTTATATCAAACGTAGGAATACTTATTCTAATATGTTAAAATTGTTGTTTTTCATAGACCAAATTAACGAATAATTACTTCCATTTTTGCCTATTCCATTTTGACCTAAGGATAACTATTCTATTTCTTGTTTCTAGGAACAAATGTAGTGCATATAGATGAAATTAGGTAGAACCATATCTTGAGTGGCTATAGTTATAGCTTTTAACATTACTACAACAACAACAACAACCAAGCCTTATACCACTAGATGGAGTCGGCTATATGGATCCTTCTACGCCATTGAATTTTATCCTCTACTATATCATCATTTATATTTAAATAAATTTTATTTTGTT
>JAOBBC010000063.1:170674-181861 GCA_025388495.1 Curcuma longa
TCTCAAAGTGCATCAAAACATGTCCACAGATGTAAGGTATCTTTAGTATTAGATCTTGGTTGGTGTTGGTTGATTATCGATGTTACTGTAGAGTTGATTATATAGCCCCCCAAATATGAGTATATCGTTTTCATTATATGACCCCCCAAATATGAAATCCTGGATCCGCCCCTGCATGGATCAACAACAACAACAACAACTGGTGTGAAGTACAAATACTAATTGTCCTAGAACCAGAAGAGAATTTAATTATACCTTATGTTATGATCTTTTATAAAGGTTTGAAGATACACTTGGAGGAATAATAGCTTGACTTTATTATCTGGTATAATTTTAACCTTTTAGTGAAATTTTATTAATTATTTATATTTATTATATTATTAAAATTTTAAATAAATATAAAATATATTTGCAGTTGACAGTAAGCAAAGATTACTATTAGGGCATGTTTGGTAAGTAGTAATCAAGCTTGTAATGTAATCAGGATTACATTACAAGATGATTTACTTTGTTTAGTAACATTTTAGAGATGTAATGTAATGTAATTGTATTACAAAAAAAGAGTCAAGATCTGTAATCTCGATTACAAAGAAAATAGTGTGGAATCTGATTACATTACGGATTCTATTTTTATCGTACCAAATATACCCTTCCGCTCCTTACCGCCTCAATCCGCACGACGCATAGCCTTCTTTTCCCCACAACGGGAAACGGCCCTGACGAATGGCCTCCTCGCCGGACCTCCTCTCCGTCTCGTCCAACCTCTTCTGCCTAGAGGATGCTGACGACGTGGCCTCCTGGGACGCCTCTGTTGCTCTCAAGGACGAAGAGTGCGCTCCGCGCTGCCGCACCACCGTCGCGGTGCTGGTGGACAACACTAGACTGACCTCCCTCCTCGCCGCCGAGGCCGACCATCCGCCTCCAGGTGGCGCCCACTTCACCGCTTGCTCCCTCTTCGCCGCCACTCGCAGCCGAGTCGCCTAGTGGATCCTCAAGGCACACGGTCTCCTTCATTCTCTCCATTTATTAAAAAATACAAGTTGGTTTATTAAATCGGTGTATGTAGGTGAACGAGTTCTACCGATTTCGGGCGGTGACGACGTACCGTCACCTACCTCGACCGCTTCCTCTCCTTGCATTCGCTTCCAGTAAGTTTCGTTAATCACAATCCATTCAGTCAATCGGCTACCTTTTCATTTAATTCCTGACCGAAACGTCGATCGATTTGGCTGGATTTGTAAATAGAAGGCGATGGAGAATGGGGGCAGCGTAGGTTGGCCGATTTCTGTTATTGAGGTTTACTCCTCTCCGTCCCTGCCCGCAGGTGATCCCTCTCCATGAGCTCGGTTAGGGAGGTGGCTCAGTTAGGGAGGAAGGGTATTATTGGTATTTTATAATAATAAAAATTATATTCCTTATTGAAAATAATGAATACCAAACACTGTAATGTAATCATCCTTATAATCAAAGATTACATGCATTCCTTCAACCAAACATAGTAATGTAATCTTGATTACATTACATTACAAACTTGATTACATTACAAGCGTGATTACATTACGTTCTACTAAATGTAGCCTTAGTGCATATGGAATGATACTTTATATTTCTCATTTGGTATGATATTCAATCTTTTAAATTATTTTTATTAGTTTTATATTTTCATTATTTAATTTACTTATACAAATTTATGGATTATTTTTATAAATGACAAGTAATTGGATTTTACTTATAATATGATAGTTGAAAATGATTCATAGTAAATATGTTGGGTTTTTCTTTTATAAGACTGTTAATTTTAAAACTTAATATTTTGTTAGTAATGAGTTAGTTTTAGATTCAATACTTTTGCATTAGTATTGCATTTGTACTTTTGTGATAATGTGATGAACTGTGATGATGTAGTGAACGAATTGAAAGTTTTTGGATGTAATTTTTTCTTCTGCTGCAAAAAGGTGGAATCTGCCACCTTAGCGGCTCATACGATCGGCCCCACAACCATCTGTGATGAGATAAATCGAGAAACTACAGTTGGTTACGACGCAGGAGGGTGGTGCCTGGCTTCGCCAGCTTCGCCAGGATTCGAACCTTTGTCCTCTTTTGCAACTCTGCTACGTCGTAACCAACTCAGCTATGCTCCGGGGGTAATTTTTTCTATTCTATATAGTGGTTGAATTGTGATGATATGTAAATTTTTTCTATTCTACGTAGTGGGTCAATTGTGATGATGTGTAATATCTTATATTTTATGTGGTGGGTGAATTAAGATCATATATTCTGATTAAATATTAGTGATAATATTTAATATATTTACAAATCATTATACTTGACATTTAATAGTGTCATTATAGATGAGTTAAGGTGGCATTTTACAATGAACTTATAAATTAATTTAGGTGATATTTAAATTTACCTTTATTATGATAATAATAAAACATACATACATGTCTTTAAAATATTTTTTTCTGACATTTTCTAATGTCAGTATATTACAAGAATTAAGACACTTTTGAAATTAGCATAAATATTTTATAATAGTATTATACAAATATCAGGAATACTAGAGGATCTAAGATGACATCGTATTTCAATGCATTGTCCGATAATGTCATCATAATTTTAATGTCAATAAATGTATATTATAAGGATGTTTATGTATATCTTTAAAGATTTTATTTTTAGTAGTGCGTGTTGTATACTAGTGATATTATTCTCGTTGGGAATGAAGTAGGAGTGTTAGAATCAAGTAAGTAATGATTGACTCAACCGTTAATATAAATTATTTAAGAGAAATAAATTTCTTCTTAGTAACCAAATCCTTCAAGTAAAGTGGAATACATGAAGAGGGTTCATTATGCCTCAACTGTAGGGAGTCTCATACATGTTAAGATGTGTACTTGTCCATATATATGTTATGTTGTTTGAATTGTCAATAGAGCACTAGATTATTGTAAAACATATTATTCCGATCAAATATCGCAGATGATTAAGTCATCAATCAACAAACTATCGATCTTGAACGATCTCTAGGTTAGGCACGGACGACCGGACCAGAGTCGAACCTAAAGCACACTTAGAAAAAAGAGGTTAGATTGGTGCCGAGGAGTCCTGGCAAGCCACTCCGACGCTCAAGTTAGGGTTCCGATAAAAATAATGTAAACGAGAATGAAAGCAAGTAGTAGTGGTAGAGTTTTTTATATTGAACCTCGAACATGGTAATAAGCCAGTCCTTTTACAACCTACCCTGAGCTTTCTCACGTATGGCAGGGTGACGCCCTCCTCCTTACCCGCGGCTGCTTGCCAAGGAAGGAAATTCTTTCTGCCCCTCCTCTTATTTTGGCTGTATGTGTAAAAAAAGGGGATATCGGAGGGAACCAGGTCTGACACCAACACATTCCCCTTGGCCCTATGTGTAGAAGAGGAGGTATTTAGGGGTGAGCAAAAATTTGATCAAATTGAATAAATTGACTGAATTAAAAAATTCGGTTTGATTATTTCAGAATTTCAATTTTTTTATAAAAAAAATCGGTTAATTCGGTTCAGTTTCGATTTTAAAATTCCTTATTCGGTTAAACCAAATAAATCAAATTAGAAAAAATAATTTATAAATTCCTAATTATTTAGTAAAATTTTTATAATATTTAAAAAATTCGGTTAATTCGGTTAAAAACTGAATTAACCGATAAAATATCGGTTCGGTTTGTTCAATTTTTATTGAAAAATTTGGTCGGTTCGATTGATTTGAAAAAAATCAATTTATTCAATTTTTAATTTATTTGATTCAGTTTTAACTGAATACTCATCCCCATTTGCAGCAGCAAGTTGAAAGATATATACCATTACTTGCACTTTTCCTTAGAGGGTATACATAGAATAGAAAAGAGAAAGAAACAAAGAGTTAACCTTTAAGCGTAATAGATCAGTGTAATAGATGTAGATCAGCGGCGCTTCTTCCCAAACAAGCCAAGCAAGATCAGCGGCTCAAGGAAGTAGCCGATGGAACGACTAAGACCGCAATCATGTACCAAATACTTGCCTCCGACCAAAACTCCCGGCTTATATCTCAGTTTCGTTCCTACAGAAACCAAAAGGACAAAATTATCAGATAAATCGATTCAAAGACGTTTAATGGAACACGACAGGATTTCACGGACAGACCTGTCTCGTTGATCTCAGGACCGTCTCAAGATTCCATGAGGCCTAGGCTAAAGTTTTTTTTAGATCTTTAATATAATTTTTTTAATATAAAATTTTTTCTCACCTTTTTCACCCTTTTATATAAAATATATTTTTATATAAAATTTAGTTTTCTAACTATTAATTTAAAAATAGATTTTTATATAAAATTTAATTTTCTTATAAAATTATTAATTAAATTTTTATATTTAAAATTTGTTAATAAATTTTTTTCAATTGATAAAATTGCTAGATTATTTAAACTTTTTTGAAATATTGTTGAACGTAAATAAAACTTTATTAATTTTAATTTTGAAAAATTTATTTCTGCTAAAACTATACTAATTAACCGATATAGTTAATAATATTCTATGAGTTATACATGCATTAGTAAAAAATTTTAATTTTTTTATAAAGTTCAACACCTTAATAATTTTTTTTATAATGTTGGAGCTCTAATAAAATTTTATTAAAATAATTTTTTTAATATTAATGGCCCCAATATTTTTTGGGTCCTTAGGCATAGGCCTTAATGGCCTATGCCTTGAGCCTAGGGGTGAGTAAAAAATCGGTTAAATCAAACTAAAATTTTAATTCAGTTTGATTATTTCAGAATTTTGATTATTTTTCAAAAAAAATCGGTTAATTCGATTTGATTTCAGTTTTAAAATTCTTTATTCGGTTAAACCGAATTAGAAAAATAATTTATAAATTTTAAGTAAATAAATTTATAAATCCTTAATTCATTAGTAAAATATTCATAATATTTAAAAAAATCGATTAATTCGGTTAATTTGATCGAAAACCGAATTAACCGATAAAATATCGGTTCGGTTTATTCGATTTTTATTGAAAAAATTTGGTATGTTCGGTTGGTTAAAAAAAAATTGGCTTATTCGATTTTCGATTAATTCGGTTCGGTTCGATTCGATTTTAACCGAATACTCACCCCTAGTTGCTGCAACTCACCGTCGATGTCAGAGCAGTAACTCGACCCATGAACCGGGCGGTTCATCTTTAATTCCAGAAATAAAATAAAATATGATAAAATAAGGCATGTTTTCCATTTAGACGCTCATCATATTTTAATTTTACATTTTAGCTCTTCAACTTAGCTCTCAATCTGCCACATTGCAACATTTTCTCTATGCCATGGAACACCAATTAACTTCTATATTCTCATGGCCAAGAAGGTGCCACTTTCTTGCATTGTAGAAATAACTAGGGGTGAGCAAAAAAATCGGTTAAACCGAATCAAAATTTTAATTCGGTTCGGTTATTTCGGAATTTCGATTTTTTTTAAAAAAAATCAGTTAATTCGGTTCGGTTTTGATTTTATAATTCTTTATTCGGTTAAACTGAATAAACCAAATTAATCGAATTAGAAAAATAATTTATAAATTTTAAGTAAATAAATTTATAAATCCTTAATTCATTAGTAAAATATTCATAATATTTAAAAAATCGGTTAATTCGATCGAAAACCGAATTAACCAATAAAATATCGGTTCGGTTTATTCGGTTTTTATTGAAAAATTCGGTCGGTTTGGTTGGTTCGAAAAAAAATCAGTTTATTCGGTTTTCGGTTAATTCGGTTCGGTTCGGTTCGATTCGATTTTAACCGAATACTCATCCCTATTGGTGAGCTATATTGATATTGGGCAATCAAATTATGAGAGTATGATAAGCATCTAAATGGAACATGCCTTATTTTATCTGAGTTGTGCTTACTGGCACTTAAGAAGAAAAACTACAATCCCTACCACCGCCAATGCCGCAAGATTGAATGCTGTAGATTTTCTTTTATCTCTCGTTTCCAAAACTTCCATGTCATTGTGCAACAATTGAAGCACTTGGCGCTAGGAGTGAGCAAAAAATCGATTAAACCGAATATACCGATCAAACCGAACCAAATTTTTAATTCGGTTCGGTTATTTTAGAATTTTGATTATCTTTTTATAAAAAAATCTATTGATTCGGTTAATTCGATTCAGTTTCAATTTTAAAATTCTTTATTCGGTTAAACCGAATTAGAAAAATAATTTATAAATTTTAAATAAATAAATTTATAAATCATTAATTCATTAGTAAAATATTCATAATATTTAAAAACTTCGGTTAATTCGGTCGAAAACCGAATTAACCGATAAAATATCAATTTGGTTTATTCGATTTTTATTGAAAAATTCGGTCGATTTGGTTGGTTAAAAAAAATTGATTTATTCGGTTTTCAGTTAATTCGGTTCGATTCGATTTGATTTTAACCGAATACTCGTCCCTAGTTGCTGCAACTCACCGTCGATGTCGGAGCAGTAACTCGACCCATGAACCGGGCGGTTCATCTTTAATTCCAGAAATAAAATAAAATACGATAAAATAAGGCATGTTTTCCATTTAGACGCTCATCATATTTTAATTTTACATTTTAGCTCTTCAACTTAGCTCTCAATCTGCCACACATTTTCTCTATGCCATGGAACACCAATTAACTTCTATATTCTCATGGCCAAGAAGGTGCCACTTTCTTGCAATGTAGAAATAACCAAAGGTAAGCAAAAAATCGGTTAAATCGAATAAATTGATCAAACCGAACTAAATTTTTAATTCAATTCGATTATTTTTTTCTAAAAAAATCAGTTAATTAGGTTCGATTTCGATTTTAAAATTTTTTATTCAGTTAAACCGAACAAACCAAATTAATCGAATTAGAAAAATAATTTATAAATTTTAAGTAAATAAATTTACAAATCCTTAATTCATTATAAAATATTCATAATATTTAAAAAAATTGGTTAATTTGGTCAAAAACCGAATTAACTGATAAAATATCGATTCGGTTTATTCGGTTTTTATTGAAAAATTCGGTCGGTTAGGTTGGTTCTAAAAAAATTGATTTATTCGGTTTTCGATTAATTCGGTTCGGTTCGATTTTAATCGAATACTCACCCCTACTTGAGCCGGGCCTGGTTGATCTCGACAGAGCAATCGTCGGAGATCTTCTCAATAAGGCGGATCAGGGAGACGTCGTGGGGCCGAAGCCTTGGAGAAGTTTCATCTGAGCGGATGTCTTCGATGAGAATTGCGTTGGTCAACAACGTCGCCAGGAGGAGCCGCTGCCGGAAATGGCGGCTCCCATTAAGCCCAGAGTAAGAGGCTTCTCGGTGCTCGATGCAACGGGCTACGGCCGACGACGAGAGAGGGAAGAGGATGGAGGGTTTCGGCGAGAGCGTTATATATAGGGGTGAGCAAAAATTCAGTTAAATCGAATAAATCGATCGAACCGACCGAATTAAAAAATTCAGTTCGGTTATTTCAGAATTTTGATTATTTTTCTTAAAAAATTCGGTTCAGTTTCGGTTTTAAAATTCCTTATTCGGTTAAATCGAATAATATATCAAATTATTCAAATTTTAAAAAATATTTATAAATTTTAAGTAAACAAATTTATAAATTCCTAATTATTTAGTAACATTTTTATAATATTTAAAAAAATCGGTTAATTCGGTTAAAAACTAAATTAATCGATAAAATATTGGTTCGGTTTGTTCGATTTTTATTGAAAAATTTGGTCGGTTCGGTTGGTTTGAAAAAAATTGATTTATTCGATTTTCGATTTATTCGGTTTGGTTCAATTCGATTTTAATCGAATACTCACCCCCAGAGGTTTCGAAGGAGACCATGTCTGACAATCTGGTACATTCTCCGTTCGGAATAGCAGAAGGAAGGGTATCGGAGGGAACCAGATCTGTGGTTCCTGCGGATACATTCTTTTATGAGTGGTTGTGGGTTGCGCTAGCATTCCTGGGGCTTGAGGCAAGGGCTCGTGATGAAGTAAGGTGAGGTGGAATGGCTGAGAACAAATACTAGAGGTTGGCTGAGACGATGTTGGCCGGGACGAGGTTGGTCGAGACGATGACCGACACAAGTATGGCCGAGACAACGAATGAGATGATTATGGCTGAGACGATGTTAACCGAGATGATGGCCGACATAAGTATGGCTGAAACAATGGCTGAGATCCCACAGAAGCTACGTCATCTATATCGTCTGCATCACATATTTTTTAGTATCTTTGTAGAACTAGAACATATATGCTAATTTATTTAGCTCAACACTTGGTGCCTATAACATATTCTTATTTTCAAGCTGATAGAGGCTCTTGTAAGCCTACATTAAGGTGGCCGTGTCATTATTTGGAGGAATATCAAATAATCTTGTATTATTGATTCCATAATGAAAGCATAATATGTGTCAACATATGAAGCAACAAAAGAAGGCTTGTGGTCCAAACACCCACGGTTCTAATTTCAACTACGTACGACACATTATAGGTTATATAATTTTCTCCAGTAAGATGAAAAATCTGAAAAATTGGTTGTTAGGCAAGGAGCTATTCACACTTTCAGATTTGACTAATGGGTGAACCAGAGGAAGACCGCTCATTTTCAGGACTAGTTGAGCTCAGGACCCAAAATATTTGGATTATCAAAAAAACTAACCACATAAAACTAGAATTGTGATTTAACCATGTAATTTTAATTTTACTTTATTATCGTACATAACACCTCAACGAGCAGATAATAAATTTTGATCATTACTAACTTAAAGTTTCTTGAAACCCTAAGGAGGGAGATCAAACTCTTGATCAACATCTCAATATATTTTAGAAATTAAAGTTAAATAACGAAGAACATATATCCGTAATATGAAATTTGTCACTTAATTAATAAGAATGATCATAAGTTCACAAATTCTTCTAATAGATAGAAAAATTTAAGCTCGATAATTTAATTTTCCTATTGAATTAATAATGTGATGCGATCGCATAAGATTATCAAGTAGAAAATGAATATTGAGTAATGGTAAATATCCATGGTATTCTATTTCATATATTCTAGTTGATCGATAGGATTGATATATTAAATCAATCAATTAGAGGATTTTTATGTATTATAAGATTTAATAATTCTGATTAAATTTAGAGTGCAATATCATTCGTGTAATGAGATTAATTAATTTATTAGATGTTAATCTATTTGGGCCTAATTTGATCCTCCTTTAGTGGCTTGAATTAATAAGAACTCAAAGAAATTATGAAAGTTATAATTTATCAAATTATAATAAAAAATAAAATGTATTGGACTGATATTATCATATTTATTCTACATATGACAAGACACTTGTTGATAATAAGTAATTATTGGGAAAAGTTTTAATTATAAAAATTAATATTCCTAATAGGGTATGATTTGATTAGCCCAACATAATAGAATATAATAATTTCTTATATTATTTGAAATAATTATAATTAGTAATTATTGATTATAAATTTAATAATTCTAATTAGAATAAGAATATAATATCTCATTCTTTTAATGAAATAAAATAATATTAATAAATTATTTAAAATTAATTTATTAAAATAATATGACGATTGTGATGTTAATTTTTGAAATCCAATATATATGATTGTGGTGTTAATTTTTGAAACTCAATATCACTGTAGTATTAGTTTTTTAAAATCAACATCACTTTAGTATTGATTTTTAAATATCAATATTAGTGGGGTTGGATTTCAAATATCAACACTATAATAGTACTAGTTGGGAATGTGTATAAGGTTGCCCCCAGAGTATAGCTGAGTTGATTACGACGGAGCAGAGTTGCAGAAGAGGGTAAAGATTCAAATCTCGGCGAAATCGAACAATATCCTCCTCTGTCGTAATCAACTGTAGTTTCTCGAATTACCTACTCGCAGATGGTCGTGAGGCCGATCGTGTGGGGCTGCTGGGATGACGGATGGATATTAGATCCTTCGATGGGTACGAAGATGAAGATGAAAGTAGAATACTTGATAGAGATGGAGATGAAAAAGAATATAATAAATGAGGATAAAAATAAAAAATATAAAATTTAATCTAAATCCAACCCATTACCCTTCCCTAGTTCTAAGAGAACGTTAAAGAAAAAGATTTGGAGCATAGATTTAGTGTTAGAAAAATCATCAAAAGCAAAGCATAGGTAAAATTATATTTATTTATGTGTTGATTATTTAATTTTTATTAATGCGTAAATTAATTAAGATATTTCGATTATAGGAAATAAATTTTATAATTTTTTATGTTCTAGTTCATGGTATTTTTAAAAATATGATTTAATATTTGATTTTTTTGTATTCCTATCCGTAGAGGAAATTAGATTTTTTTAAAATCTTATTTAATAGAATAGAATTTATTTTTGACATGGGCTTTTAACCTATTCAATACACGTTCCTTTTACTAAAATGTGAACTTAGAGATTGACTATTATATTTGTCAAAGAGTGAAGTCAACGGGTTTGAAGTCATTTTTATGTGTC
Source organism: Curcuma longa (assembly GCA_025388495.1). Classification (NCBI taxonomy): domain Eukaryota; kingdom Viridiplantae; phylum Streptophyta; class Magnoliopsida; order Zingiberales; family Zingiberaceae; genus Curcuma; species Curcuma longa. The sequence goes on from JAOBBC010000063.1 coordinate 181,208, forward strand.
TTAATTTTTATTATTTAAAGATTATCATGTCGTCATTATGCTGTAATTTCAACACGGACAAGTGACAGCGGGTAAATGATGGAACTGCGATGTGGGACCCACAAGCTGGTGGGTGGGTCCTGGGTGGAGACCGAATTGGATTGCTTTTATTTTTATTTTTATTTATTTATTTTATTATTATTATTATTTCTAATTCACCGAGTCTAGATTTCCAGATGTGACATGGAATAGGGCCCCGCTGCTCGGTTGGTTGGATCAAAGTTACGTAAATTCATATTTTAGGTCGATAAAGACCTCTTTCAATTGGATACAGAATTGGGCCCCGGTGTCATTCCCAATCATAAAACAGGTATATTAGTGCGTTTAAAAGCTCGATACCAGTCCACTCTCGTGGCCTGCTAGTCTTTACCTTTTCTTTCGCGTGTTCGTCTCCGACTGTGTTTTTTCTCTCTCTTCCTCATCCGTCCGCAGATCTCTATAAACCGGGAAGCGACGACCTCGCGCGGTTCGCCGGAATTCTTGATCGGAGAATCTGGCGCCGATGGAGGCGTGCCGGGCGAGCCACCCCCGCTGGACGCTCCGCGGCCTGGTCGCCTCTTTCGTCGACCTCGCCCTCGTCTATCTCTTCCTCTGCGCAGCCTCCTTCGCCTTCTT
>JAOBBC010000063.1:397247-407897 GCA_025388495.1 Curcuma longa
AGGAAGAAGTGTATGTAGATCAACCTCAGGGCTTCATCCTCAAAGGAAAAGAAGAAAAAGTCTACAAACTTAAGAAAGCGCTATATGAACTTAAACAATCTCCTCGCGCTTGGTACAGTGAAATCGACAACTATTTCAACCAAACAAAATTCGAGAAGAGCAAGAGTGAACCAACTTTGTATGTCAAGCAGCAAGGTAATGATGTTCTTATAGTCACTCTTTATGTTGATGATCTAATTTTCACTGGAAGCAACAAGAAGATGATCGAAGAGTTCAAAGATGACATGACTCAAAAGTATGAAATGAGCGATATGGGTCTACTTCGACATTTCTTGGGCATGGAGATCTACTAAGAAGAAGAGATAGTATTTATCTGCCAAAAGATATATGCAGAAAAGATTCTGAAGAAATTCAACATGTTGGGATGCAATCCTGTCTCTACACCACTCATTATGGGGGGAAAATTGAAAAAGGAAGATGGAGGAAAAGCAGCGGATGTCACTCACTACCACAACCTCAGTGGTAATTTGTTGTACCTCATAGCAACTAGGCCTGATCTCATGTATGCTGCAAGTCTACTCTCAAGATTTATGCAGAGTCCGAGCCATTTTCATCTCGGTGCAGCAAAGCGCGTCTTACGATATGTTCAAGGGACAACCGACCTCGGTCTAAGCTTTCAAAAGAATCACACACTTAACCTTGACGGTTATTGTGACAGTGATCTTGGTGGATCCTTAGATGACATGAAAAGCACCTCGGGGTACTGTTTCTCTTTTGGTTCAGCAATATTCTCATGGTTGTCCAAGAAACAACAAAGTGTTGCACAATCGTCTGCGGAAGCCGAGTACATCTTAGCATCAGTAGCCACTTCACAAGCAATTTGGCTTCGAAGAATCTTAGCTGATCTCAGTCATCATCAGATTGAAGGAACCGTGCTATACTGCGACAACAAATCTGCAATTGCTATGGCTAAGAACCCAGTTCACCACAGCCGAACACGACATATATCACTCAAACATCATTTCATTCGACAAACAATTGAAGATAGAGAAATTCAACTTGAGTTCTGTCGATTTGAGGAGCAATTGTCTGACATCTTCACAAAAGCACTTCCGAGAGAAAGATTTGAACAGCTCCGAGCTAAACTTGGAATCCGACAACACATTAAGGGGGAGTGTTAAAGTTAATGTGTTGACCATCATTATGAGGAAGTTGGACCATCACTCTTCCATCGTGCATGCAATTGTTGTATGAGTCAATCAAAGAGTCACCTTGATAAGCTAAACGGTTACTTAACATTTAAGCTTACTTACCCTCTAAGTTTCTTTCAAGCCTATATAATGGCTTTGTAATCAAAAGTTTAAACATATAGAAAATAAAATCTCTCTTTCTCCTCAAGAGTTCTACCAAAATACTTCAACAGTGTTCTTGTCAACTCCAGTTCTACCTCCAGACAAGGCCGACAGGGCAGCAACTAATCCAGCGTTGCCTGCAAGCATTGGCTCTGTGTAGTTGCGGTTAGACCGAACATCTCTGAACTTGTCGTGCCTATCTGGTCCTCCGACCATAGCACCGGTGATCGTGTTCGGATTAGGCTTCCTGGTGTCCCTCCATTTCCACCCTCCTTTGCAGTTGTAATGCACCCTGTTCTTCGGAATCGATGCTCCTCTGTGATGAACATGCTTAGGATATTTTGTGCCGAATCCCACAACATAACTCAGTTGGTGTGGATTTTTGCCCAGGATGTAATCAATCTGCACATGGAGAGGAGCTGCAGTTAATTTTATATCGAAGTCTAGGATTACTGAGCGATAGCATAAGTCAAAGGCATCAAGCATGAGAACCTGAGTGCAAGCGAAGTCGCGAAGTGCACCAGCAGAGTAGAAGTTAGGACCACAATACCATCCTGGAGCATCGGCTGTGTAGAGTGTTGCCAGAAATGCTGCATTCACTACATGCTGAAGGGGCTTTGGAATTCCATGGTTTAGCTCAATTAAACCACCTGTAAGAGCACAACCTTCAGAATGTTTAAGAGGAAAGGAAAAGGTGGATTAGTTACATGACAAATGAATGCGATTCGCTAACCTTTTGTGCGATTGAAGGACTTGAAAATCGGAAGATACGAGCACATGATTTCATTGGCAGTTTGTTTATGGAAAGCTTTCAGTATTTCTTCGTAGGGGTAACAAAAGTTCAATCTACTAAGAAACCTATCGAGACACAAGAACAAAAAGTTCATGATAATCTTGTTCTAAAATTAATCTTGATGAATAAAAAGTAATTACCTCGATAGGAATTGTGACAAGATATTACAGTACTACTTGAAAATCTTCGAACCCTAGAGCACGGCAAACAGCCCTCAACCACATTGCAAATTGCCTCATTCTTTTTTGACACAGCATTGTATTTCTAGCATCTTAAAATTAGCATCTTAAATTCAGAAATGGCACATTAGTGTCAAACTTGATTTTCCATTAGTTCCCAAGATCAATTCTTGCACTTTAGAACCCACCATTTTCACTATCATTCTGAACATTTGTGACTCCTTTTTGTGCCCAAATCCAGTCACTAAACCGAGTCATAACTGATTTACACCTTTGGTCTCTTTGGTCTCCTTGCTTTTCACAACTTGGACACTTGCTAACTTTCATTTTCTTGAAAATTTTCAAAGCATCTAATCTCCTCAGAAAAAACATCATAGCATCAAATAACAATGAAAATCTAAATTTCTTCAAACAACATTTTCCTTGGTACCTTGCTATATCTCAAAAATGGCACAAGCAATCCAAATTAGGCACACTTCTCATTCTTTTCTCAAAATTTTTTTTCTTCACACCTCCTCCCCCACACTTAATTCTTTGACCGTCTCGGGCAAAGGTACATTAATAACATCCAAAAATACCCATGTCCAAGAAAGCATGAAAAATGAATCGAAAATAGGGATGAAAAAGATTAAAGATAAGTGGGTGAAGCATAAGTGAAACATGAATTTTATGAGTTATGGGAAAAATTTTAAACCTCTAAAAATATGGACCCATCATAGAAAATATAGCCTTAAAAGAATACAAGCAAGTTCTAGAGTAGCAATCACCTAAGTGCATCACACAAAATGGTTAACCTTACTAGGTAGAAAAATCACATTATCTCAATTTCATCATTCTAGGTTCTATCACTAATGGTAATCCAAGTGTTTAAAAATGTTCATCCATGGACTTAAATTCCTAGAATAATCAATCAAATTTAATTTACTTTCAAGAGCTTCTAACATGATGTAAAGAAGTCCTAAGGGATACACTTATTCCCTACCCTAAACCATGCATGCAATGGTATTCACAATGAGTTATCTAACCCAAAATGCTCAAGAAAATAACTTTTTATTACTGATTTAAACTGAAAATAAGAAATAAAAACTAAACATGGTATTAACAATGAAAAAAAATGTAAGATGGAACAAACACCCCTTTAAGTTGGGTAGATAGCATCCATGATGTCCAAACCATCCACCTCGAGCTCTTTTATTTCTTCAAAGTATTTCTTGAGCCGGTGGCCATTGACTTTCCATGAGTGACCCATAGCTTCATCCCTAATCTCAATTGCACCATAGGGAAAAACGTTAGTAACAAAAAATGGACCCTCGCATCTTGACCTCAACTTACCTTTGATCAATTTGAGCCTTGATTTGTATAAAAGAACTTTGTCACCCACTTGAAACTCCTTTTTCACAATATGCTTGTCATGAAAATTCTATCTTTTCCTTGTAGATTCTTGAGTTTTCATATGCGTCCAACCTTATCTCCTCAAGTTCTTGAATTTGCAATTCCCTTTCCTCTCCTCCTTTCTTTGCATCAAAATTACAAGCTTTCACCGTCCAATATGCTTTGTGCTCTATCTCCACGGCAAGTGACAAGCTTTCCCATAAACGAGTCGGTATGGAGACATTCCAATGAGTGTCTTGTATGCCGTCCGGTAGGCCCACAATGCATCCTCTAATCTCTTGCTCCAATCCTTTCTATTAGGCCCCACGGTCTTTTCCAAAATTCCCTTGATTTCTCTATTTGAAACTTTGGCTTGTCCATTTGTTTGGGGGTGATAAGGAGTAGAAACTTTATGTACAACCCCATACTTGTTAAGCAAAGCCTTCATGTGCTTGTTGCAAAAATGGGAACCTTGGTCACTTATGATAGCTCTTGGAATTCCAAACCTCCAAAATATGTGTGACCTAACAAAACTTACAACAACAGAGGAATCATCAGTCTTGGTGGGAATGACCTCCACCCACTTAGAAACATAATCAACAGCTAAAAGAATATATAGAAATCTAAAAGAAGTAGGAAATGGTCCCATCAAGTCAATACCCCACACATCAAAAATCTCACAATATAGCATGGTTTGTTAAGGCATTTCATTTCTAGAACTTATATTCCCAGTTCTTTGGCATCTATCACAATTTTTATAGAACAAGTAGGTATCAAGAAATAAGCTAGGCCAATATAAATCACACTCTAAAACCTTCCTAGCAGTCCTTTGTGGTCCAAAATGCCCACTACAAGCTGATGAATGATAAAAAGTAAGCACAGACTGAAACTCATGATTAGGTACACATCTCCTAATTATTTGATCATTACAAAATTTCCACAAATAAGGATCATCCCACACGTAATACTTTGCATCACTCTTGAATTTATCTTTTTGAGCTTTAGATAGTTGTGCAGGAAAAACCTTAGCTGCTAAAAAGTTAACTCGGTCTGCATACCATGGAAACTCACCATGCACCTCTAGAAGCTGCTCCTCTCTGAAATAGTCATCAATAGCTATGGAGTGTCCATCTCCCTCTATCCTGCTCAAATGATCCGCCACTAGGTTCTCCTTGCCACTCCTATCTCATATCTCCAAATCAAATTCTTGAAGTAGCAAAATCCATTGGATCAATCTGGGCTTTGCATCAGGTTTCTTTAGGAGATATCTCAATGCAAAAATAATAGAAAGAAGCTCCTTTTCTATAGTCGTGTAATTGGCTTGTACAGCATCCAATGTCTTTGAAGCATAACAGATCACATGTGAGGCTCCATCTACCCTCTGTCCAAGCACAGCTCCTACAGTAAAATTCGAGGCATCACACATTAGTTCCAAAGGTAAAGTCCAATCGGGTGGTCTAATGATAGGAGCTGAGATAAGGGCCTCCCTTAATTTATGAAAAGCTTCCTTGCATTTATTGTCGAAGCAAAACTCCACATCCTTTTGCAATAGTCTAGAGAGTGGAAGAGCAATTTTACTGAAGTCTCTAATAAATCGCCTGTAAAATCCTGCATGACCAAGAAAAGCTCGAACATCCCGTACGCATATGGGGTAAGATAAAGAAGATATGACACTAACTTTTGCAGGATCTACCTCAATACCTTTCCTAGAGATGATGTGGCCAAGTACAATTCCTTGCTCTATCATAAAATGATATTTTTCAAAATTCAACACAAGGTTAGTCTCAGTGCATCTGTGTAAAACTCTAGACAAATTTTTCAAACATGTATCAAATGAAGTGTCAAATACAGAAAAGTCATCCATGAATACCTCCATGCAGTGCTCTAAAAGCTCACCAAATATACTCACCATGCACCTCTGGAAGGTCCCTGGAGCGTTGCACAACCCAAATGGCATCCGTCTGTAGGCAAAAGTACCGAAAGGGCAGGTGAAGGTAGTCTTTTCTTGATCTTCCGGATCGATGCAAATCTGAAAATAGCCTATATAACCATCTAAAAAATAATAGTGAGATTTTCCTGCCAATTTTTCTAACATTTGATCAATAAAGGGCAATGGATAATGGTCCTTCCTTGTTGCTTGGTTCAATTTCCTATAATCAATACAAACCCTCCAAGCATTTTTCACTCGTGTAGGAACCAACTCATTATTTTCATTTGCCTCCACTGTAACTCCTGATTTTTTTTTTTTTTGGACAACATGAATAGGACTAACCCATTTAGAATCAGAGATAGGATAAATGATATCTGCCTGTAGAAGCTTAATTACCTCTTTCTTCACAACTTCCAGCATCAATGGGTTGAGTCTCCTCTGTGGTTGTCTCACTGGCTTCATATTCTCCTCCAAATAAATTCTGTGCATGCATGTGGCAGGACTAATCCCAGGTATGTCTACCAAAGTCCACCCTATAGCTTTCCTGTGCTGCCTCAGAACTTGCAATAATCTTTCCTCCTACTTTGGCTCTAAGTTCTGGGCAATGATCACTGGTAGACTCTGACTCTCTCCCAAATATGCATACTTAAGATGTTCTGGCAAGGACTTCAAATCCAACTGTGGCTGCTCGCTCGATATGGGTGATCCCTAGGGCTCAGTGCAATCCCCTACACTCACATACCGGTCCTCTGCATCCTCTGATAAATCAATCAACAGTGGTGATTCTTGGGGTTCAATGTCATCCCCTACACTCACTTGGTCATCCTCATCTGAAAATACATCATCATCAAGCTCCATACCAGCTGCCTCAAGAGTCAAAATATCCCTGAAATCATCAAATAAAATATGATCAGTGCATAAATCAACATCCAACAAATCATCTAAAATATCAATGCTCATAAGCGAGTGATCCTCCCTCGGGTGCTTCATAGCATCGAACAGACTGAACTGGACCACTGTATTGCCTATCTCCATAGAAAGTGTGCCTGCATGCACATCAATCTTCGTCCTCGCAGTCTTCAAGAATGGTCTCGTAAGAATAAGTGGCGATCTGTGTGCCAGGTGATCACCCTCCATGTCCAGGATATAAAAATCTGCTGGAAAAATCAATTCCTTCACCTTCATAAGCACATCTTCAATCATACCGGCTGGGTGAGTCTGGCTCCTATCTGCTAGTTGAATAACCACTCCTGTAGGCTGCATAGGACCTATCCCAAGCATCTGAAAAATTGATCTAGGCATCACATTGATTGAGGCTCCCAAATCCAACATAGCATCTTGAAAGACGTTCCTCCCAATTTCGCAAGGCACTGTAAAAACTCCTGGGTCTTCACATTTTTGAGGAATAGACTGAAAAAGAGCTGAAACAGTTTTCCCCAGGTTCATCAATTCATTTCCCTTGAGTTTCTTTTTGTGCACACCCAAGTCCTTAAGAAACTTGGCATATTTAGGGATTTGTTTGATCATGGTCAACAATGGCACATTAATTTCTACCTTGCTAAATAATTTGACAAGCTCCTGATATTCCTTAGATTTCTCCTCCTCCACATTCCTTTTTCCTTGAATTTTACGCTGAGGAAAAGTCAAAGGCACCCTTGGTTCCATCCCATGAGCTGAATTTTCTGGGCTTGATGTAGGGGCTGGTTTTTCAGGTTGTGCAGCTGTTGTAGCATCCTTGACATTGCTGTTTTCCTCTTGTTCTTCAACCAAATTAATAGGATCACTTGAGGAAGAGCTCGGTATTGAAGTTTGGCCACCAATAGATGCTGAAAAATCAATTACGGGGCTGTTTTGAGCTGATTTTGGAGTTGCTGGAATTTTTTTCATTAGAATCATATTTTTGGATGTTTGGATTTGCAATTGACTTCCCACTCCTCAAAGTTATGGCACTAATATTTCCCTTAGGATTGGGAGTTATTTGAGAAGGTAATTGGTTGGAACCTTGAGCTTGCATTTGATTCATGTCACTTGCTAGTTGTCCAATTTGCCTTTCAAGATTTTACAATGTTGTATCAGTCTTTTGTTGATTTTGTTGTTGTTGTAATATCTATTGCATCAGCTCCTCCATCCTTTGTTGTTTTGCATTGAAAGCATTAGAATTTCCATAGCTCGCATATGGTTTTTGTTGAACTTGAAACATGGGAGGTGGCTGCTGGTTTTGCACTTGTTGTGAATTATGTACAGGAGGCTGGAATTGCTAAATTTGGCTTGGAAAAGGCTGGAAAACATTCTGTGAATTCGGTATAGAGGGCTGGAATTGCTGAATTTGGCTTGGAAAAGGCTGAAATGGTTGATTTCTTGGTTGAAATTGATGTTGTGGCTGCTGAACTTGATTCATAGGTTGCTGAAATTGTTGGAATTGATTGGGGAATTACTGAAAACTTAGATATGGCTGCTATTGGGGCTGAAATGTTTGATTTCCTTGCTGAAATAGTTGAAATGGGGGCTGATTTTGAGGTTGAGATGGTTGGGAAGGTTGTTGTTGATAAAAGGAGTTCTCATACTTCAAATTTGGATGATTCTTCCACCCCGAATTGTATGTGAATGAAAATGGATCGTTCTTTTGTTGAAATTGGGCTCTAGTCAAGGCGGCTAATGACTCATCTTGTTGGAGATTAGGGCACAAATCCGAATTATGCTCTTGACTTGAACAAATACCACACACTCTCACAATTTGATTTGTGGATGAAGCTATAGGAAAATTCTGCTCCTTGCCCATGCTATTCAAAGTCATTTGCTTCACCAACGATGTTAATTCCAATAGTGAGTTCTTTATCTCTTTTTGCTCATTTGAAACCAATTAAACTTCACTAACCCCTCTAGTAGAAAGTGCTCTACTCCCAAATTTTTGTGAATTCTCCGCCATGTTGGAAATTAATTCTCTTGCTTACTCAGAAGTTTTGTTCACCAAGGCTCCACCAGCTGCAGCATCTATCATGCTCCTATCCATGGGAAGCAAACCCTCATAAAAATATTGAACAAGAAATTGCTCACTGATTTGGTGTTGAGGACAGCTAGAGTATAACTTCTTGAATCTCTCCCAGTAATCATAAAGGGACTCCCCCACCACTTGCTGAATGCCACATATGCTCTTCTTTATGATTGCTGTCCTGGATGCTGGAAAAAATTTCTCCAAAAATGCCTTCTTCATTTCAATCCAACTAGTGACATGTCCAGTAGGCAAATAATAGAGCCAATCCTTCGCTACTCCAGTCAATGAAAATGGAAACACTCTCAACTTGATATCTTCTTCAGAAATTCCTTGTAGCTTCATGGTGGAGCAAACTATATGAAACTCGTGCAGGTGTCTATTTGGATCTTCTCTAGATAATCCCTGAAACTTTGGTAGAAGATGAATAAGGCCTGATCTGAGCTCGAAATCCCCACCTAACTCTGGATAAGCTATGCATGAGTACTGATAATTATCATCAGGAGCTGCAAGCTTCTTCATAGTCTTGTTGTTCTCTGCCATAGGACTGCTCAAATGTGAAGAACTGCTCTCAGCCGTGTCTGATGCTCTCTCTTGAATTTTCAAAGATTTCAAGTCTCTCAAAGTTCTCTCTAGTTCTGGATCGAATTCTGCTAAATCGCCACCTACGCTCTTGGTCATAAACCAACCAAAAAGAAAAGAAAAGAAAATTAGATATGCAATCAAATCAAGAAAAATAAAAATAAAGAAATGTAAAACTGTGCAAAAGCTCAAATCAAATAATTTCTACTAGTTATTCCCCGGCAATGACGCCAAAATTTGACAAGCCCTAGTATAGTGGTGAGTATTCCCACCTGTCACGCGGGTGACCCGGGTTCGGTCCCCGACAACAGCGCCAAAATTTGACAACCCTAAATTTGATATGTCACGATTAGGGTTCAAATTGATTTAATTTACCGAAAACCCACAAAGAATACAAATCAAACGAAGTATAGGGGCCTCTAGTCGTGTTTTTCCGAGAAGTAATAGAAAATTGTTTAAATTGAGCTTGCGTATCGTTCTTTTTGGGTTTTCTTTGTGAATGAAATGGGTTTTGGATTTGTTGATGTTTTCAAATGAAATACAATTTAAAAATCAGTAAATGAAATAGACTTCAAGTTTGCTAACCTAAAGATGAAAACTATTTAACCAAGGTATCAAAGTAAACCTAAGATGCAATTCAACTGGAAGTAAAAGAATGCAACCTACCCTAGTTGTGCTCTGAAGCAATTATGGAATTCAAAAGTGCAATTCTCTGTTAACTGAAGTTTGTCAAACCCTAATGCAAGTTAAACCCTAATGCAAACTAAACCCTTATGCAAGCTTCATGAATTTAACAGTTCAATGGCACAGTTAACAATTCAGAGATATGGATCCATGCAAGGAAACAAAACAATTGGAATTTGTTGAAACTAGACAGCTAAATCCTAAAATGCAACTAAAACATTCAAACTAAGCTAGATTTAAAACAATTGGATTCAACAGTTTGGCACGGAACAATGTCAATTGGGCAAATCAAGTGATGGAATTCAACTATACTAACTGATGAATTAAACAAGCCATTTGAATTCAAAGATTCGTTAACCTATGTTGCACAAACAAGATGTTTCAAAATTAAATTTGACAAATCAGAAACTAAAGACAGTATAGTATCAGAAACTATCAGAAATAGAATTCAGAAACAGAAATCGCATCCATCCCTCCTATTTTCCTTCGATTCTTCTCAACTTGGTGTCAATCAAGCTGTTGAATCCACAATGTGTCTTCAATAACCCCTTTGGAAGCTTCAACGTGGTCGCTGGTGTGGTGTTCTTGCAACCCGAATTCTGAAAAGCCCGGGAAAACCCTCCCCGAACAGAACAGAGCTCGTGCTGATGGTTTTCAGCTGGCAAAACCAGAGTTCCACCCTTCTTCTTGCTACGATGGTGTTGCTGTTGGTACAAGCGTGTTCCGCAATCCTAGGAGAACCCCTCCATGAACCGCGGCCTCGTATTGTG
>JAOBBC010000063.1:517580-528900 GCA_025388495.1 Curcuma longa
TAAGAATGATTAATTCAAGCCTATAATTATCTCATTCATTCAATATATATCAACTTACAAAAACAGTCTTAGTGTCTTTGGAAAAAAAAAGAATTAGACAAATAGACAGAGGACAACACCCAGGCTAAGAAACAAATAAGAGAAGTGGAAAAAGAAATCTAAATAGGAGAATATGAACTTGTCAGCATTCACAATCTAAATAATTCACAACACACTCTCCTTGAAATGAAAAATGAACAATCCGTAAGAAAATTGTATGCTAACTCTACTCAAACCAACACTAATGCTCTTTCTACTAACATCACCAATCGCCACACTCATTTCAGTTATAACTAAAACTATTATTCTAAAGATTGAATCCTTATTGTCTATCACATTTTAGTTACTCCCTTAACCCCTAATATAGAATTTTTGTATTCAACCCTTTTCACCTATTTTGTTTGACATGGTATCTTGTATTCAACCCTTTGCACCTTTTTGTCGAGTCTATAAAAGGGGTTAGAAGCCTATGTATTAAGACATCTTCAGTTTAAAAATATTTCCCTCTCAGTGAGTTGAGTTTGAGGGGGTTTTTTGGAAGCATGACTAGTTTGAGTTGTGTCACCTCTTCTCTTCTCGCTAAGTACAATACCTCCTCTTCTCCTCAACAATTTTTGCGCTCAACACCTTCACTAACATTTGTAACCTCACCTACTGACCTACTAACTGCTAGCGTCTCCATGACTTGGCTGCTGCCAATGCCTCTGCCCACACATCATCCATACGAGCAACACTTTTGAGAATCTCCCCCTTGCACCACATGAATCTCTTCCTGCCCCTTGTGCTTCCTCATATGTAACATTGACCATGGTACCTTCCTCCCTTTCTTCCTCTCACAGCATAACACTCAAATCGTCTGTTCTAGTTTGCAGGTTTGTTCTCCAAATGGAAGCCCATGAGAATGCCATTTTTTTCTTACATTTTAACTCTCTTCTGAAATCACAACTCCACCTGCAACATGATTGAACCTACAGTAGAGGATTTTCTCTGTCATCAGATGCTTGTACAGTTGATCCCTCCTTGACCTTATGCAGAATGAGTTTAGACGTGACTACATTTTTCTTAGGCACTCATCAGCTACTTTCCCAGCATCTGGTCTCCAAAAATTGATCATCTCTGCTACTTGATCTTGGCTCTCATGATCATCATAGTTAATCAACAGGTTTGGCTGAGAGATCCCTTTATCTCCTATAATTCCTCCATGTTGTTCCAGCTACAAGAAGCCCTAGTCTGACTTATTACATCCTCTATTGATTTGTCTTGGGATTTCTCTGTTGTTGTACCTCATTTACTCCTTAAATTTGCTTCCCCTACCATGCAACAAATGAGGACCTTATCCCTTGAATAATGTCACCTAGTTCCACCTCTGTCAGCCGCTCCACCATTGTCATTGTTTGTGTGAGCTGCCACTATCTAGATATGCATCTCATCATGGAGCGTCTCTATTCTGTTACTGCACATGCTCCCTGTTCCAGCACATGTTGTGAATAATCCCAACTAGCAATCCAAGGACCAGGTCGAATCAGCACAAATCCAGTCAAACTTAGAGTGATCCCTTCCTCTCCGACATGGAATAGCAATGTAGCCTCCATTGACCAACTTCAAATCGTGTTGTGAGGGGATCTTTCTTCCTTCTTTCAGGGCATCCTCTATACATCATGTTCTATCTCCAACGAAAATGTACTCAGAGAAAATGTTGCATTCTCAGTTTGCTACTTCTAGCAAAAGATAAAGTTGTACAAAACACCTTCAGTGAAGACCTGATCAGAGAAAGCATCTTATTCTCATTTTGTTATATCCCAGTAAAGATGACAGTTTAGGGAGAATCCTAATCAAGAAATTTGTTTTGAGATAACTCTTTATCCCCTCTCTTTGTCAATGTGTTGGTCTAAAGTTGAAGGAAATATCATTTGTGTGCACTGTCCAAAGTTTTGTGTTTCACCTACATGTAAGTATTACGTTTGGGAGTTTATCATTCTCAGCTCTGATCTATATTTTGCTTATAAGACTTTTACAAGCTAAATGAAAATAATATCTATACCCTAGCTTAAAACTTACCAACCTTGTTAATCTTTCACAATTTAGGATTGCTATGCAAAATTGAACATTGGTATACCGTATAGAATGTCATTGAGGACTATAATGCCCTACAAGCAGCATGTATTTTGGAATAATATAGAAAATGAGGAAATGTTGATGTGTCATAAACAAGAAGGTACATGTAAAGGAATGCAGCTCTTTAATTCTTTGAAAAGGGTGAAGTATGAGCCAAAAAGTAAGATTCTATCCCAGATATTCTCTTATCAAAAATGAAATAAGGAAGAATATAACTAAAGCAACAAAGAACAGAAGTTAATTATAACTATTGTAAATATTTTTACGTTCCTAATGAAGGTTGTCATCATTGAGATGCTACCTAGAAATGCAAGGGGTCCATAGGTTCAGATCACAAGATCCTAAAATTTAATTAACATATTTTAGAATTATATTAATTTAACTTTCAAAATATAATATTGATACAAACATTTAAAACACTATCATTTCAATATCATGAAGTATAAATAAAATTATTAGATAGCATATAAACAAAAAAGAAAATAAAATTTTTAGTGTTCTATATTTAAATATCAAGTAGCAACATGACTGATAGCCATAAGGATGACAATAATAATAATTACAAGAATTCTTGCACTTAGAAGATGAAACAAATCTTATATAATTTCAAAATTTTCTCAATGGCATGAACACAAAATATTTTTTGCATTAATATTAACCTTTAAAATGTCTAATTGAAAGCACTTTTTTTAAATATATATATAATCGATGAAACTGAGATTCTATGTAGGAATGTTAAAGACACAAAGGATTGATCATAACTTGTAATATCCTAGCCCAATTCATTGTTTAACCCAACTTGGATTGTAAGGTCCAGATAGTAATGTTGACTACTATGCTCCTAATAAGCATACATAAATATTGTAAGAAACTGTAGGAAAGCAAACAGGATTGATATCTAGTGCAGTGAATTGGCACTACATGTAGAGCCGCTAACCTTTTACACTGTTAAGATCTTCTGTTATTAATAGTTTAGCTACAAGTCTAGAACAACAAAGTCTCCAGAATAACAACCTACGTTAATCACCAAGGTTTTCAAGATACTGCAGTAAAAATGTACAATAACGATGTCAAAAAACTAACCTCTATGCTTTTCTTCCCAAACCAATTGCCAATGAGATATTCCTCTTTATCATCCCCGGGAAATGCATACTGGAAAATATAGCAATCTCCACTAAAAAACTTTGATTGATCAGATTGAGAAAGAATGGTCTTTTCTTTGCCATCAACACGCCAAACCTGTGCATTAATTCAATATGTCACTGTTTGTCTTTTAAATGCAAATCAGCAATTGGGATTGTCCTCTTTCAATAAATCTCACAAAGAAATAAATGAAAAAACACCTGTAAATTTCCAGTACAGTCAATGTATGGTTGAGGTTCTTCTTTTACAGGAGCAGCTTTTGTGAGACCCTTAACATTCAGTCCTTGGCGTTTAAGAAGGGCTACAAAAGGACACATAAACCATATTACAGCTTGCATAAAAAAAAGAAATTAATCTATAAGGCATCAACAAAAACAACAGCATTGCAGGATCTTTGAAAGGATGGGCGTCATATACTAACCTGCAACTTTGCCTCTGCCATCCTCAGTTACAGTAACTTCACTTGTCTGAGTCCATTTATCAAACTTCGAGCGAAATACTACAGTCTCAAAACCCTCAATGACCCGAATAAAATGAGCATGTGATCTGATAGAATCACGCAATAAATCCTGTATGTCATATGCATTGACAAATATAAATATGATATGATAAAAACGAGTCTAAAGGCTTCTTACTTTAATGCAGCATTGCTGTGCATAAAAATTATTATATAAAAGATAAATAAAGGCAAAAGGATAAGTTAATGCTATTATAAGCAGCTGATACTGAATTGCACACTCCTGATGATTGCATCATTGTGCATGGTCATGAGGACTCACAACCACATGGATCGTTCAAGGGCTCATTGACAACACCTGACCCAAGGATATGAATTATGGGCATCTAGATGACACAGGGATTAAAGAGCTTAAACAATCTCCACGGTTGGAGCTCAGGAACTACCAACTCAACCTCAAGTGACCCAAAGGGGCATTCCCCAATAAGGAACTGCACGCACTTTCCATTGTGTAATATAGACCAACCCTTCGACCCATTGGCTTCTCACCATGCCAGTGCCATCTTCTCTAGTAGAGGATGCATACAGCAGTAGTTGGCATACCCACAATGAACTCTCCTCCATTCACTTTCAAAACAAATACATATTCTTGAACAGAGGTCATTGTCACTGCAAATGGCTCATCTAAGGCCTAAATTTGTCAATAGCAAGCATGCAGGATTTGATAGAGAAAGAATATCTGAGTGGTTCACATTTTAAAATGAAAATAATAAATAATCAGGAGCCAATCAACTTACTTCTGCCAAAGAAGATGCAGTTTTCCTCTCATCAAGAGATGTATTTCTTCCCATCCATACATAAATTTCAGTTCCGCAATCTAATAAATAGCATTTATTTGTGTCCAACAAGTCCCTTGTCAATGATTCAGCTTCAACAGACACAGGTTGTCCTTTCTCAACTCTGAAAAGGCAAATGGTTTCTATTAAATCTCCAGCATAATAAAGTCAGCTCAGAATTCATATCATCATTTACAACATAAAACTCCACACCAAATATGGAATTCCTGACAATATATTACCTTAGTAATTTTTGGGAAAAAGTCTCAACTTTTTTCTCGTCCTCAGATGCTGCTTTTCTTGGAAGAGGAGCAAAGCCACCAAAAAATCCCCAAAACTCTCCAGCTTCAGCATCAGCCATCAACTTACCGTCCTCTGCCCATCATGGACCAACCATATCTTAAAACTTCCCTGGTGTCAGTACAAGACATCAGAACTTTAGAATAGATAGCTTACCAACAGCTGCCATTTCACACTTCCCCTCATGGTAAGTATCCTTGAGATATTGTACAACTTCAAGAGCTTTGGCTCTCTCTTGAATAGAGGAATTAGATCCATTAAATTGGAAAATTTTGGACTTCGTATCCAGTATGAATATGTCATCATGATTCAGAGATGACCGAGCAAATGGTACCTGATCAGAACAGCTTAAACACTCAGGCGCATATAGTTGAATTATGATACAAGATTTTTGTTAGGTGAAAGAGTTACCTCCTTGACATGGACAACATGTTTTCCTCTGCAAACAAATAAACGAATAGCATGCTCTCTCTCATTGATCTCAGCATGCTTAAAACCAGATAAGATGCCACCTTGTTGTGGTATTATACATGGCTTGAAATAAGACAGGAACTTCTCACTCTCATGGCCTTGTATTTCACGATATTGAACAGCACGTCCCCCCAAGGCTGCATCTAGCTCTACAGTTTTAATTGCAGCAGTTCCAGCTTCATCCTATAGAGATTGACATTCCACAGCAGTCTTAAGATGATTGTTCATTTCTTTCATAAAATTGATGATATTAAGTATCATGCTTTTGCACATAGTAGACCTGAGTGGTATCTTTTCCAAGCCAGTAGTGGATATCATGACGGAGAGCACCACTTTTTAAGGCAGTTGTCTGAGAAGAAGAACAATTATTCGACACAGTAAATATTTGAAAAACCAACTGTTAAGTGCATTCAAGAGATAGGTATAGAGAAAAATTTACTTCTTCAGTATCGCTTAGTTAACTCAATCCCAGTATATATAGAAGGAAAAAACAAGACAAGAAACATTACCTTAGAGAAAAATTTACTTCAGTACCACTTAGTTAACTCAATGTCCCAGTTACTAATTGCTACTTGGAACGGGGTGTTTTTATTATTGCAGTAGAAATGTTGCCTTAGGGAAAATACACAAAGGAAATCATAAATGGCATAAAAAGACATAGAAGCCTTCAAGAGTATGTTAGTCTGTCACATGAGTTTTAAAGTGTTTCATGGTGACACATAAGTTTCAGTGTATCAATTGATTTACCACATTGCCCATACTTGTATGTTCTCATGCAATCGCATATCGCTTTAATTTATAACTGAGTATGATTAGACAAAATAAAGATGACCAATGTAGCGTATATGTAGTTTACAATATATTACTTTAATTTATAACTGAGTATAGATTAGTCAAGATGAAGATGACCATTGTAGCTTATATGTAGTTTACGGCAGTAACATAGAATCAGCTAAATTAGAAGGGAAGGGTTGCCATGACTAAAAGACTAAATTAGAAGGGAAGAGCTCACGTGACTAAAAAGGTATGACAAGTGTAAAGGAGTGGTTCCCTTGTGACTTAGAAAAGAAAACAGGTGTTTGCATAAGCGCTGCATGTTAAAACCCAGCTGGTAATATAGTCTCACATAGAATTCAATTAATTCAATAGATGGATAAGATCATAAAGCCAACCACAAATGACAGGCACTAACACAACGTGATGACAATGATAATTACATGTTAAAAACTTAAATATTATTCACATTATGTTAATCAGTAAATCATGGGTTTTGTATCAAATGGACCTCTTATATGATTAAGCTTTTAATGATTATTTAAATTATAATTTTTATAAATAAAAAAATAAATTAATTGTTTAATAATAGCTACATATGCATCCGCATGTATGACTGAACTACTGTGCAGTCATGCACCCAACTGTAAGTGCAAAGGGTTTAAGTTAGAATCATATCATGTTTCCTGGAATGTTTGTCAAGTGTGCAGGTGTAAAAACCAAGTTTGAGTCCAAGCAGATTAAGGTTGATCAAATACTTGGTAAATGAAAAAATGTCTTGGTTGATGGAGAAGACCAAGAGAATGTTAACAAATGCAAAAGTTCAATGGATGTTGATAGATCGAAAAGTTCAATAAATGTTTGATAGATGCTCGAACGAGGTAGGTGCCAATGAGAAAGATAGGAGGCAAGACCTCGTGGCAAATAAGGAAGACCCAAAAGCAAATAAGGAAGACTCGAAGGCAAAAGCTCTTGACAAATGAGGAAGACATGAAGGTGAAGGCCTCTTTCCATGAGGAAGATACGAAAGTGAGACCTCTTGGTAGATGAGGAGCACCTAGAGGCTCCAGGCAAGACCTCTTGACAGATGAGAAAGCTTTGAGGTGAGACCTCTTGGCATATAAGGAAAACCCAAAGGGAAGGCCTCTTGGCGAGCAAGACTAGGAATCAATGTCTCTTGGCGCATGAACATGAAGTGAGTCATAAGAATCTTACAAGATTACGAATGATTTGCAATCTTGATTTTGGGGTGGACTTTTATGTAGGCATGATCTCAACCAAGAAATAAGTGTTTCTAGGTCTAGTCAATGAATGAAGTATTAATGAGCAGATTCAATCAATTGGAACAGTCAAATTGATAATTGACTCAAGAAGTTCTACTCACAAACAGGATAATTTATCGTTTGGTTTCAACTTGAATTGACTATGCGGAATTTTAGTCAAGTGGAGTGATTTGAGTCAATTAGGCAATTGACTATTGGAAACATCATATTCTACAATGAACCAAATTGAAAATCTATATTAAATAAGGGCTCAAGCTATATGTTTATGATTCATCATCAACATCAATTGCAAGCCAAATTAGAAGCATCTATGATATCTAGAACTTGAGGAGAAAACAATGCATGCCAAAGCAGAGAAATTATGCAAAACAAAGACTATTTAATCAATTAGAAAGATCAGACAAGGTATAATAGTGCACTACATGTTCTGACACAATGTAAACATTACATTGGACAATCATAATCTCAAATTGTTAAGTTTATAGACCTATTTATAAATATCATTTTAATAGCATCAATATTAGAACAAAAATGACTATCTGGGCAAAGGTGAATCTATAGATCAACAATAAGTTGGTGCATGATGAACATAAGGTTACCCAAGAAGTTCAAGTAACAAAATATCATGTTCATTTTGAAGAATTATCTGTATGTATGCAATAATAAATAAATTTTAACATTCCATCAGAAGGAATATAGATAAAAAATATGAAATTTGAAGTTACAATTCCAATTTAATATGGCATGGCATATTCTGCTATCTCCTCCCAACTGTAACTTGAAATATTTGCATGATTCATAATAAGCTGTTTGTCAAAATCACCTTGAATTAACTATCTTGAGGGGGAAAACAGCAGGAATATAGTTGGTGATAGTCTAAGTTCATTCTCGTGAAGAAATATTGGACAAGAATAAAAAGAGTAAAGTTGGATTTGTAGAAAATCTTAGCAAAATACCTTCAAAACTATGTATGAATCTCCAGTGAAGAACTTTCCATGTGAAGAACTTGGTACAGTGACTGGGCAAAAGTTCTCAATACGCCATATCTCCAGTCCACTATATATTATTAAGCAAAACAAAACCAGTAGGCACAATGCGCAGAGGGGATATAACGATTAAATGACACATGCACCCCATTAAAATTAATATTTAAGTAGCATAGTTGTATTTTGTGATCATGTTGACAAAATTCATGCAACAAGAGAGCTTAACATCATCACTCACAATTAGACATTCCTAGACAGGATCCAATTGATATGAACTCTCTGTTTTTTACTCCCTCAATTGTTTTAGTTCATACTAATCTGTATGCAATGTCTCAGATCTGCTCTCTGCATTGTTGTGATTATTCTAACAGGAAATTCTTTTAGTCAACAATTAAATACTTAACTTAAACAGTGTTTACTCAAACATCATGCCAACTAGTGGAAACAAACCCAATAACACCGCTAGCTGTTTCATTTTTTATTCGTGCCAACAAAGATTAGAATGCAAAACAAAGTATCAACTGAAATTTTGATAGATCATACAAGCAATGGAAAAAAAAAAAATTTGAAGTTAAGATTTCACAGCATGCAGCTCAGGAAATGCATGCAGATCAAATGATTGACATATTTTAGTTTGATCTATAACTAATGGTAGAATAAATTTATTAAATTGGGATAAGTTTAGACTATTTGTAAATTTTATTTACATTTTTCCAAATATTCCTTCCATAGAATAATCATGAACATAGACATTGCAAGAAGAACAATGATATTTGTTCTATTAAAAATAAATAAATTCTTTATATTTCATACTGCACAACTATACTTTGGAAGGTAAACTTAGCGAAAATGCAAAAATAAACTTGAGCAAGAGGATACGCTTTTTGCCCAGCTCCATGAAAAGCTGAATCAACATTTTTCATGGAGACTGCCATATGTGGAGAACCGCTTGGTTTTGGCTTCAAGCCACCAGCAAGAGGATTCTGCATAAAGACATTCATATATTTTGGACAAATAATCCATTGCAACCAAGACAGGATGATGATCGATAAGTAACAACTAAGTGCATCATTTTATATTTATAAAAGTTGAAATTTTGGTGGATAATTATCTCAAGTGAATTTCACAGTAACGTACTTTTTCCAAATGCTATACTTTAGTTGAACATGCAGTTAAACAATAGACAAACAGCATTAGAAGATTAAATTCTGCAGATAAATTACAGAAGATGAATAAATTAATATTTAACACTGAGATAATATCATTCCACGCTCATTAACAAGATTTTTAACAGCTTCCAGAATTATTTGTCCCAAAACAATCTATGAAAATCAATCAGGCCTTTTAATGCAACTATACATGACAAACACAATTCAGACAGGTAAATGACAACTTCATTAAGAGAAAGAAGTTCTTAATGACAAGTATTTTTACATGGTTGAAATTTTAAAATCTTGTGTCATAAGTCCATCGATGGAGAATTTTATGTGTACAGTGCATGTGCCATCATAGAAAACCAAAAATGAAGAGGATGTGAATATGACATTAACAAGTCAGTCAGCATAAGGAAACATGATGGGTACTAGTTTTCAGCGTGAAATTGGAAATTATCATAAAAAATAAAGTCAATCCCTCAAGAGCATTTAGAGAAGATCAGAGAATTCATTGGAAAAGATGCAGATTTGTTGTACCCTTTGCGTTCATACTACTTTCACACACCAAAAGAATGACAATTATCGATCATTACCTGGGTTATCTCACAAAGAACAAAAAAGAGTCAGAGATAACATACACTAAACTTTCAGATTGCACTAGCGCCCAAACCTCCAGAGATACATAGAATCAAACGCATATACGTGTTCAATTGATCGATTGAATAGATCAACATATTAAAAAAGTTATCAAAGGATAATTAAACTGGAACTGAAAAAAAAATCAACAGAATTCAAGAGCTTCCATTTTTAAAATACAACAGAAAGTGCGCGAATAATTTCGGATGCTTGCTGTGTCAATCAGAGACTAGCCTCCGGGTAAAGGCATATGTACAAAAACAAATTCAGAATCGACCTAATCAGACCAAGCAATAAATTTCCAGTGCCAAAAATCCAAAAAAGGGCCCAGGAAGATCATCCGAACTTGTAGCAAGAAAACAGGAAAAATCAATAAGAATCTGCTTCTCCACCTTAACCCGAGCCTCAGTTCTTGACATCCTAACCCACCAAAACAATCACGGAGATAAACTCAGAAATCAGATCAGTTCCTGAGATGGGGGAAGAACTCGGAAGCAATGTCAACAACTAACAATCCCGTCGCTTTTTTTTCATAATTAAGAATAGAATGCGACGGCAACACCTATCGCGACCCGTAAACAAAGGGGTAAACAGTGGAAAATATATATATACATATCACAACTTCACTCGTTCAAAGCAAGCGGCACGACGACAGCTACACATGTCCGATACAATTAAGAAACGGCAGTAATAAGAAGGAGGCGTGGGGAAAAATCAAAGAAAAAACCGCACCTTACTCGTTCAAAGCGAGCGGCGCGACCGACACTGGGGTCGGAGAGGTCGGCACGAAGTGAACCCTAGCAAGCAGCTCTACCGACCTCGAGGACGAATGGGAGCGAAGGAACCGTCGCCGCCCAAACGAACCCGAAGACTAAAAAACTGATTTTTCCGAAATAGTGAGGAGAGGCGAGCGAATTATGAATGGCGCAGGCGTGCCGAAGCTAACTAAACTTTACTAGATTTTGTGAAAATCTTGGGCACGCTAACAAAAAGAACGAAACATTCTCAGCAATTGCCAATAACAAACCAGGTAGGATTTTGGGTAAATCCTCGTTACGGAATAAAAGTATGGCGCCTTTTCTTTTTTACAGCCATTATGGTCGCCGAGGAGGAGGACAAAAGCAGG
>JAOBBC010000063.1:771529-792872 GCA_025388495.1 Curcuma longa
GTGCAGAGAAAGATCAAGAAAAATCAAGAAACGCTATTCACCCCCCCTCTAGCTATTCAACCGATCCTAACAGAAACATCGCTGGAGGGGATGAATTTATTTTAAAGAAACTGCGTCTAACACAGGCCTCAACAGTAGCTCTGCACATCTTCTCACTCGACAACATCACCTCCAGTTCGATAACCGTGCATCTCGCCTGGCAACCCAGCCATCTCGGTGATCTTGCCTACCTGCTCAACACCTCTCTACCTAGCCTCCGACTTGACAGTTTGGCAAAGCTTCACTCAGCCTCCTATTCTAAAGCTCTATGCCCAACCATCTAACTCGACCCACTTGAATCACTCGACAGCTAGACCTGCTCAGGCCACTCGGCAGCTCAGCCCACTCGAATCACTCGACAGATAGACCCGTCTCAAGCCACTTGATGGCTTGACCCACTCGAATCACTCAGTAGCTAGACTCGCTTAGGTCACTCAGGGCACTCTAAAGCTAGATCCAAGGCACTCAACGACCACTCAACAACTAGACCCGCTTGGGCTACTTGGTGACTCAGCACACTCGGGAGCTAGACCAACTCGGGGCACTCAACCACTCAGTAGATTGACCCACTTGGGTCACAAGTAGCTTTGATAGCTCAGACTTCCTTGGTAGCTCAACCTTACATAATAGCTCAGCCTTCCTACCAGCTCAACCTTCTCTGGCAGCTTAGACAACCCAGCAGTTCAACCTAATCAGCCTAGCTTGGCAGCTTGAGTCCAGCATCTCACGCAATTTTGATAGATAAGTCTAATTTATTTTTTCTATAATTTCAATTTATTATACTCCCTTATATCTCTGATAACAATCTTGAAAGTAGCAAGATTATGTAACAATTTTAAAATATATTTTAATCTGTTAAGATAGCCATGAAAACTGTTGAGAAACAGAATGCTCAACATGTGATGACTCCCTCCATCCCAATTGAAAATGTTTCAATCAATGATTGGGAGAAGATAGAAGTTCACTAGGATTCTCTTCTGCTTGACCATGCTAAACTTGGTCCAGTTCTACCTTACCATGTCGAATGTAAGTATGCTTTACAAGTTAATTAGTTTATACAATATATCATAATTAACATGTCCTAATCTAGCATGTCATACGTCAGAAGACTCAAACATATAAGCAAACTATTGATTTTAGGCATAATGATCATTACATTGAGTTTAAATAACTCATCACTTACATAGCCCTTTCCCATAAATATTTTATTCTTCGACACTAAATACAATGGAAAAATCATGCTTACTTAGAAGTCATCTAGATACTAAATTATTTTAAAATTTTGAAACATATAACATATTATTGAGAGTCAGTTCCTTTCTATAGATCATTTTTAGTTCCACTTTACATTGACCCTTGATGTCCAAGGTTGCTGAGTTCCCCATGAATAATTTTTTCTCATCTTTGATTTCTCTAAAATTGTGGAGTAGCTCCTTGTTGGAGCGCATATATTTGGTGGCACTAGTATCAATACACCACTATCTAGGGTTTGAACCCACCTGGTTCACTTTAGAGACCATAGTATAGAGGTCCAAGCTTTGCCCCTCAGCCTTATTTACCAGATTGACACTCTCATTCTTCCTCGACTTCTTGCATTCCGAGGATCTGTGACCAACTTGATCATTATTGTAACATTTCCTAGGGAACTACTTCTTCTTGATGCCTCTACTAGATCCCACTTTTGTCCTTTTGGAAGATTCAGGGTTCTTCCTTTTCAAATTTTAATCATGCTCGACCATTTTGACTTTGTCAGTAGCATGAGAGAACATTCTTTTGTCAGAACTCTTGTTGTCTTCTTCAATGCAAAGTCAAACAATGAGTTCATCGATATTCATCTACTTCCTCTTGTGCTTCAAATAGTTTCCGAAGTCCTTCCAAGTGGGCAGGTAGCTTCTCGATGATAGTAGTTACCTAGAAGGTTTCACTCAGTACCATACCTTTTGAGTGAATCTCATGTAGGATCATCGAAAACTCTTGAACTTGGCTAATTACTGGAGTCAACTATCTTGTAGTCTAGGAATCGACTAACAATAAATTTCATGGCCTTTGCATTCTTAGTCTTGTACTTCTAATCTAGAAACTCTCACAACTCTTTATCCATTTCCTTCGTGATATACATATTGTACAACGAATTGATAAGGCAGTTGTGGATGTCCATAGCACTCACAGTTTGTACATCAATGTCATCTTCAGCTAGCTTAGGAGGTTCTTCTATTAAAAATTGAGTTAAATTTGACATGATCAGGTAGAAGAGCATCTTTTGATATCACCGCTTAAAGTTCAACCGAGTGAATTTCTCTAGCTTCTCCCTATGATAGTGTTATCTAATCTGTGTGTCAGCACTTTCACTTGTCATCTCAATAGAACAAATCTATTTTAAGACTGTCGGACAATCTTTGTTTTAAGATTGTTGCTAGAGATAAATGAGAAATTATTAAATTTAAAAATTCAAACTTATATGATCTACCAAGATAGGCTTGACTTGTTGAAATATGAGTCGGGTAGACTGAGCAGGGAGGTCGAGCTACCAAATTGGGTAAGGCGAGTTACTAGGGAAGGCAAAGCTACCAAGTTGACTGAGTGACCCAATGGCTAAGTTACCAAGTTACTGAGTGGACGAGCTGTCAAGTATCGAGTTGGCAGAGTGGTCGAGTGTCTGAGTTACCGAGTGTCGAGTGGCCGAGTAGCCCAAGTGACTAAGTTGCCAAGTAGGCTGCATGGCTAAGTGGATGAATTACGTTTGTCAAGTGGCCCGAGTTGTCGAGTCAAGCTACTGAGCCCGGAGGCTAGTTAGGGAGGTCGAGCTACTGAGCTAGGAGGTGAGCAAGGAGCTATCGTACAGGAGGTCGGGTAGGGATCTACTTAGATGGGAGGTAAGGCTGTAGAGCGGGTTGGGCTACCGGTAGTAGACAGGGTTGCTGAGCTAGGTGGTAGGGTTATCGAATAGGTTAGGCTTCCATGAACAAAGTGTTAGAACCCGTGCAAGCTAGAGGGGGTGAATAGAATTGATTTTTATCTCAATCTCGTGTTTGTCGTTTGAATGCGCAACAGAAAGCTTGAATCAAACTCGATGCCACATACACAACACCAAGATTTTGCTTAGTTCGCCATCTTCTAAGGCGACTACTCTAAAGCCTAGTTCTAGCGATCTATCTCACTATCTCCTTCTCGGAGACCTTCCAGAGGCGGAGAAGCATTTTACAACTCTTTCACAACTAATACAACAAGAAAACAAATACACAAAAGTAAATACAAAGAAAGTAATAACTTTACAAGAATCTTGCTTTTGATTATTGTTGGTTGATTTAGAATGCCACTTGTTGGTATGAAAATGCATCAGCATTTCGTCCTCAAACCTCTAAGAATCGGCATCTTCAAAACACCTTAAAATCCTCTTTTATAAGGTTATTGTTTGGGTTGATTTTTGCCCATCAATTGACTGCCCTATTAAATTTGACCATTTAAACCTGTAGAACGACTCTTTCTTGACTTGTTTAACCACTATCAGTTGACTGCTAAATCCTATAGTTGACTGCTACACCCTACAGTCGACTAATCTCGAACAGTCGAATCCAACAATCAAGTTCTGAATTCTCTGTTTACTCATGAGGACTTGTTTGATTTGAGTTACTAAATTGTTTAATTACATGCATGCATATAGACTCTTAAATGCTTGCATGCATGTATTTGTATTTTTAATTACTTGCATGCATACATTACTTTTAATAACTATTATGAATGTTTTGTAATCTTAATTACTACATTACTTTTAATAACTATTATGAATGTTTTGTAATCTTAATTACTTCTTCCCGCTATTTAAGGGAGGGAGCATGTTTATAGAATTAAAATTCTAGATGAATTTTAAAAAATGTTCCTTTAGGACAACTCATCTAGTTTCTCTTAGCTTTGTACCAATAAAGAGTAATGGTGAATGAGAAAGGTCAAAAGCTATTCAAGAATGACTTATCCGAAAGAATTTATGTCAATTGTAGAGTTTTCACGGATTAACCTGTATCACTAATTCATTAGAAATTTGATATGTAAAATATAGGAGTTCCGATGTAGCTATAATAATAAAAATTTAGCCATATTGTGAAATGTAGAAACTATGGGCTCTTGCATGGACGAGCAAAGAGAGAATTTGAGCTTACATATTGTGAGCACGTACGCAAGTGTTCACAAATTGCTTAGTATCAAAATTAACTATTTTTTATATTGCCTACCTGCAGAGAGTTTATATAACAAAAAAAGATCTTTAGTTTGATTTATATACTAAGATATACCATAAGGCTAATAATAGCATTTGAGATCTATTCCTTTACCATGGGATACTTTTTCATTTTTATTTTTCAATTTTGTTAGTGAATAAAATAGAAACTTGTGGTAGCATCATAAATGGCGTATCTAAAGAAAGGAGAATTTTTATGTAGCTAGCGTTGGAAATGTGAATGAGAAAATGAATGAAATGAGTTTCAATGTGAATGAAAGTTTGGTTTTGGGAGTTTGATATGAGTGATTTATATTAAATCACAATTGTAAAATGTTGTGAATCTATATATGGATGATAGTATCTCTCTCATGTGCGAGTGTGACTTGTGCATATTCAATGTCAGATATCGAGCATTGATCAAGGTTGACCAAACTCGAGTTAGGATTTCGATATTTGATCAATATATCAGTTGGTCGAGTGAGACATCAAGTAGGTCAAGATTAATCGGATATTTAACAATTGATCAATATGTTAAGTTAATTAAGTAAAAAGTCAAGTAGGTCAAGGTTGAATGGATACTTGATAAGATACAAAAAGTTCAAATGGATCACAATTAACTAGATATTTGATGATCGGAAGTCTAATAGGGAGTTGGCATGAGACAGAAAGTTAGGTGGGTCATGATTGATCAGACATTTGGTAATCGAAAATCTAACAGAGAGTAGTTGACATGAAACGTGAAGTCTTGGTAGGTCAAGGTTGATTGAATACTAGGCAATAAGGACGTCCCGAAAGGTCAAGGTTGACCAGATGTCAGACAACGAGGAAGTTCCAGTAGGTCAAGATTTCTCCCATGTCATCTTCAGTGTCTTTTTCTTGATTTCTCCTCCTTTTTATTTTAGGACGTTCTGATTTGAAATGCTCTTTCTTGTTGCAACCGTAGCACGTTGCTTCAGCCTTGTTGAGTGCAGTTCGACTTAATCTAGCTTGCTTGTTCTGGATCACATTCCTAATATCCGACTTACTGAAGCCCTTCTTTTTTTGAATATTTTCTGAACTAGATTGACTAGTTCGATGGTGACTTCATCATTGTTGTCTGAGTCTGAGTCATCTTCGAATTTAGGCTCGGTCGGTGCTTTGCTTTTTGCCCATTCTTCTTTGTTTGACTTGAAAGAAGTGTAATTCCTCTCTCGGTTAGATTGACGTTAGTCTATTCATGGAGTTCAAACTCAGCAAAAAGTTCATCAAGTTTGATTTTTGAAAGATCCCTAGAACCCTTGTAAGCATCAACCATTGATGCCCATATGGTGTTCCGTGGGAACGCTTTCAAAGCGTACCTTATGATATCTCGGTTCTCCATTGGTTGTCCTATGATATATAAACCGTTGACTTGTCTTGGATCTTCACGTGTAGCCCACTTGTAGATTCTCCATGTTGCATTTGAATATTATATAGTTTATTAAGTAGTAAGTCATGCTTACTTACCTTAGTGTTAGAGGTCCCTTTGTGTAGCTCAATGTGCTTGTCCCATAAATTCTTTGTACTTAT
Source organism: Curcuma longa (assembly GCA_025388495.1). Taxonomy (NCBI): domain Eukaryota; kingdom Viridiplantae; phylum Streptophyta; class Magnoliopsida; order Zingiberales; family Zingiberaceae; genus Curcuma; species Curcuma longa. The sequence continues at coordinate 777,330 of JAOBBC010000063.1, forward strand.
GAATGAACCCATTCTATTGAGCCTTTTCTTGATAAGACCACATTGCAAGATTTGCATAGCTTTCACGTCTGCCTCGATCTTGCATTTTATTGTGTTGTCCCACTTTTTGCAGGGTTGCGAGATGCGGTCTGCGTTGGTTGGGAGAATGAAGCCGATTTAAATCACTATTCATATTTCCACTTGAGTCCTTAAGTGGTACTCCATCATTCCTTTTCAATATATGAAATCCTCACCAAAAAATAGGGGAGGTCTGGCATAAGACAGAAAGTCCAAGTGGGTCACGATTGATCAGACATTTGGTGATTGGGAAGGCCCATAGGGAGTTTGTAAGTGAAAAGTTCAAGTGGCCATGGGTGACCGGACATTTAACGGTCGGAAGTCCAATATGGAGTTGGTACAAGAAGAAAATTCAAGTGGATCATGATTGACCGGACACTTGGCAGTTAAAAGTCCAACAGGGAGTTGATATGAGACATGGAGTCTTGACAAGTCAAGATTAACCGGATGCTAGGTAACAAAGAAGTCCAAGTAGGTCAAAGTTGATTGGATGCTAGGCAACAAGTAAATCTTGGTAGGTCAAGGTTGACTAGATGTTAGGCAACAGGAAGTCTCAACATGTCAAGATTAATCGGATGTCGAGCAAAAAGAGTCCTGGTAAGTTGAGGTCAACTAGATATCAAATAAGATGAGAATTCAGTTTTGGTAAGGTTGAAACAAGAGTATTAGTCGATTGATAGGATGTATTGATAGACTAATATAGACACAAAAACCCTAAAATCTCAAAAACTATAGTTGCTACAGTATTCCTATAGTATCGTAAATAAGATTTTTCTATAGTGTTGCTGTAGTAATAGTCAATTGATCAGTTTAATCAATTTACTGATAGACATTGTAGTAGTGTACAAAAGCTTCAAACTCGACTGATTATGATTAATCGACTGATAGAGTGTATCAGTTGACTGATGTCATTGTTTGAGTAAATAGAGAATTCAGAGCTCGATTGTGGGATTTTATTGTTCGTGATTAATCGACTGTAGGGTGTAACAACCAACTACAGGGTTTAGTAGTCGATTGATAGTGGTTAAACAAGTCAAGAAAGAGCTGTTCTACAGGTTTAAATGGTCAAATTCAATAGAGCAGTTAACTTGATGCACATCAAGGAGCTAGTCGTGATGCATATTAAATGAACGATCATTTATCACTTCAAGAAGGTCCAGTTACAAGACTTCGAGCAAAGCGTTTCAAAGAAGCACTCAACAGACTAATAGAAGAACATTTTGCTGATTATGAGAAAGAAGAGATCAAGATAAGTCCAAGTATCGATCCAGGCTTCATCCATGTGATTAGGCTTATCCATTGATAACTTATCTTGCATGATGGAATGAGTACTCATTCTTACAATAAATGAGTATGAGGATTTGTTTGATTTGAGTTGCTAAACTATTTAATTTCATGCATGCATGAATATAGACTCTTAAATGCTTACATGCATGTATTTGAATTCTTAATTACTTGCATGCATGCATTACTCTTAATGGCTATTATGAATGTTTTGTAATCTTAATTACTTTTTCCCACTATATAAGGGAGGGAGCATGTTTATGGAAAGGAATAACTTTTGGGTGAAGCTCTTGTTTGTATGATCTCTTAGTTCTTGAAAGAACTTCTGAACTTATCAAATTTGTCTCGTGGCATTCAAACCTCCGAAACTTATCACCCTTGCATTGTGGTATTTCTTTTCTTCGTAGTCCTTTGTTCATTCCATCTCTTGGTTATGGGCCAAGGCTCAAACTCTTGTCTTCTAGTTCTAGGGGTTCTATCCATCGATTGTTCTAGGGTTCCATTAGGATTGTTGGTGGGGTTCATGTCATTGAAATGCCACACCGCAAGGGTGATAAGTTTCGGAGGTTTGAACGCCACGAGACAAACACAATAAGTTCAGAAGTTCTTTCAAGAATTTAAGAGATCACATAAACAAGAGCTTTACCCAAAAGTTATCCTTTAAGATTGTTAAAATAATCCTTAAGTGTTTAATTTGAACATTTACATTTTGGCTAAAACAAGAATATCATTAAAATAAATAAAGAACAAAAATTTTCAATTAAAGAATGTAGAGCTTCATGCATTGTATAAAAGTGCTTAGGATGTAGACAAGATTAAATGACAAAACAAGCCATTCATATTATTGGGACTGATGCGATGCTAGAGAAGGATGAATAGCTTTGATTTGTCAATTAGAATATTGCACAATGACAACTTAAAATGAAGTTGAGAACACAAAACATAACACTAAGATTTTATTTGGTTCACAACGCAACCCTCAAGGTTGTTTAATCTAAGGTTTAGTCCTAGCACTACCACTACTATCGAACTTCCACCTTTTCAAACAAGATCCAGAGGTATAGAAACCTCTTATAGCGAGTGTTATAATAAAAAATGAAGCAACGAGAATACAAAGATTTTACTTGTAGAAATAGACTTCTCCTCCTTCAAACTCTTGCACCAAGATTGGATGTTGAGCTCAAGGAATCTCAAGTAAGAATCAACACAAATATCAAGCTTGACGTGAGTGTTATATGCGAAACCAAGGATGATTCCATTCTTATATGAATACTCAACTTAAACAGCTTTTCTGAACTTTCTTCAGACATTAGTCAACTAATCAATCGATTGATTTGGCCGTCTCCAACAAATAATTAATCCATGAAACGACCTTTGCACCTTTTGAACCTTTTTTAATTTTATCGATAATTCAAATAATAATTGATTGTTATTGTTTATCAATCGACTGATCTCAATTAATTCAGTGTAACAGTCGAATTGTAAACATTCTGTTCACTTCAACAGTAGCAATAATTGATTAATGTCCATGAACAGTCGAACTAATGTCCATGAACAGTCGATTGATAATAATCAATCGAGTTGAGCAATTAATCTGAAAACTTTCTATTTGCTTTCTGATTGACATCATCAACTGATACTTATGATTATTCTATTGATATCAATTAGTCGAGTTAGGTAGTCGATTGAGAAATATTTTATTTCCTTCACCATCTGATCAATCAACTGAATAACTCAACTGTTAAGGTTACTGTGCAAAACCCTCAACCTTTTTTAGGATTTTAGCACATCTATCAACCATTATCAACACTTCAGTATGCCTTGGGATTTTGTAAACCCTAAACCCTTAAATAGAAAACTCCCTTATATTCTACAATGCATTAGTAGATTGATACACCTATATCAATCAACTATTGCATTGTTCTCAATCATTCTAATGGTTGAGTCTGCCTAGACTTCATCTACCCTCGACTCTAGCTTACCTCATGCTAGAGAATTCTATTCCCTAGACTTTCATGCCTAGAGCCTTCTTGTCTTCAGGTCTTCTTTCACCCTGAATCCAATCTCTTGATATGAGGCTTCTCTTCTGGTCAAGAATTGGCTTTCAGCCTCCTTGGACTTTATCGTCTTGCATCCGATTATCTGACCTACGAGAACTTTCTCTTTGCCAAGAATCCGACCTCCAACTTTCTTGGATTTCATTGTCTTGCATCCAATCACCTGACCTACAATAACTTTCTCTTTCGTCAAGTTGACAATTCTTGTACACTTGATGTTCAACATTAGACTCCAATATTTTGTCTTAACTTTGTTAAAACCTTGCAATCTAGAGGGGGTGAATAGCTCTAATCGCTTTGTTTACTAAATTTTACACAACAAAAACCTTGAAGTGAAACTAACACAACATAGTATAATTAATACTAGTAAATTTGTTTTACTTGGTTCACCATCTCCTCGAGACAATTATGTCTAAGGCTAACCTAGTATTCTACACCTCTATTAATTTCCTCCTTCTTAGATAAAATTTGAAGGCGAAGGAATCTTTAACAGCAGGATTACAACTCAAACATAACAATCGATTGCTTGCTTCTAATCAAACTGGCCAATCGATTCCGAAGCATTTTATTTACTGGACACCTTCTGTCAGTTGATTGCACCAATTGATTGGTCAAGCAGAAAACCCCCTTTAAACCCTAAATTCTATATTTAGAGTTTACCAATTGATTTACTTCCTAGCAACCAATTGTTAATCCTATATTTAGAGTTTACCAATTGATTGCTACTTCCTAGCAACCAATTGTTAATCCTAGTTTTAGTCTTTTTAAGGTTGAAATCGTGTCTTACTTATACGATTAATCTCACCCTACCAAGACTTCTTTTGTACAATATCTGGTTACTCTTGACTTGTCGAGACTTTTCATTATCCAATATCTGATCAACCTTGACATATAAGAACTTCGTCATTTACCAAACATCTTATCTTCATTTACCTATTTGGACTTCTCGTATCATGCCTAACATTTAGTCAATCATGACATGTTAGGACTTCTCTTATCGCTAAATGTTCATGATCAGTCAACCGTGACCCACTTAGATTTTTCTTCTCGTGCCAAGTATCCAATTCTTCATAATCGACTTGGACTTTCCATCTCATGCCAAATGTTTGGTCCTCCATAATCCACTTGAACTTCCGTCTCATGCTAAATGTTTGGTCCTCCATGACCCACTTGGACGTTCCATCTTATGCTAAGTGTTTGGTCAACTGTGACTCACTTGGAGTTTCATCGTCAAGTATCCAATCAATCTTGACCTACTTGACTCTTCTTCACCGTCAATATGATCAACTTTGACTTACTTGACATCTAACTAACATATTGCTCAAATATCAAAATTTAACTCGAATCAACTTGAGCTTGGTCAACCCGATCAACCTTGACCTGAGGTTGATTGCACCAACAATCTCCTCATTTTTATATTTGACAATATATTTAAGTTAAGCTAACTGATTAGTCCAATTTCATACTTCATCCTTATTCTCATGTCAAAGTATGAATAAGGATTTCCTAACTTAAACTCTACATTCTTCCCCTTTGACATATATTAACAATCTTTTCTCAAAATTGATTCATCGTATCCAAATTAATTCTCTCAGTTGAAGGTTACCTACCTTCCATTTCATCCAATGCTCAACCTTGAGCATATATCCATTATCCTTCTCCTCAATCAAAATTTCCAAATCTCTCCCTTTATATCCAATTCATGACTTTAAGGTGGATCTCCCTCTCAAAATATACTCCAACTTCTATCGTTGCACCAAGAATGATTTGATGTTCCTAAATCTTTAGAAAGTTTCAAAATATAAGTTATGAAGCTAAGGAGTCAATCTAGAAACCAAACCTCCCCTCAATACTTTATTCTTTTCTATTTAACATCTCTTTCTCATTTTCACCGAGAAAATCACATTTGAATGTTTATCCAAATATATCAAAGGGTTATAGATAGTTAAAATACCTAGGAGTAAGTTTAAATGACTTAAACAAATCTATTTTAGTCAAAAATATAGTTATCAGTCAATTGGTTTCTGATAGCAATCGATCGGTGGACTGCAAATTATAATTTTAATTTTTCAATCAGAATTTCAAAAATACATAAGTAATTTTATAATTTTTAAAAAATTTTAAAATTTCATACAAACATTACTTATGTCAAATACTATCGGGGGAAATAACTTTATATAAAAATACATCTTCTTTCAAAGAATGGTACAAAGTTAGAAATTTTTAAAAAATTTAATATTTTACCCTAACGTTATATCAACCTAATCAATGGTGATTCTTCTCAATAAATAGACTTCACCAAGATTTTCTAAAATAATTTTGAAATGGTTTTTTTAAATATAATTTTTAATCATGATCTATGAGCTAAATGCGCATCACTTGCGTATTAGCTTTCCCCATGTATGATTATATAAAATCCATTTAGATTTGATAAAATTAAAGCTTATTTTGATATATTAAATTACATCTTGAACTGCGTTCATCATCCTAATATCTCACTTATGTGTAAAGTGTCTCAATACACACATAAGTCATCCTATGATCTTTGTGAGATGTAGAATTTATTTATTTTTTTTAAACTAAGAGATCATGCATCTCTATCTTGGCATTTTAAAATTTAACCATCCTACCTAGGATGTCAACCCATGCCATATATATCCTTAATTATAAATAATTGAAATAATGCATGTAAATAAGCATGACATACATTAAATGCATAATTTCAAAGAGAAAATTATCATAACTTAAATTATACATGTATAACGTGACATGTATCATTTTTCATGATAATATAAATGTATGGTATGATGTCGTGACATATGATATGACACACAAGCATGGTAGTTGCAACACAAAGTAAATTTCTAGATTTTTTATCTAAGTTGCATCAACTAGTCACTATGCTAAATACACGATATGACATAGACGACCGATCTCCCACAAATGTGCCAAAAGTCCTAACTTGACACACTTTTGAATTTTATCTAATTTGTGCTGTAAAATACCGGAATTGGGGTGGTTAATGGCCTAATGGGTTATTGGTTTAGTGGGTTTAAAATTCTATCCGTTAAGGATTATTAAGAACCGGCACTGTTGATTCCCATCCCCGATTCTTCCTTCTTTCCCTTTTCCATCGCGATCTCTGCTTGACACCGCCGTTCGCGATCCATCCTCTGCCCGACGCTGCCCCGAACCAGCAGCCAACGTCGATCGCCACCTCTCAACTCTATGATTCCCTTTTCTGCCGAAGCTAGCCATTTCCCTGCTCTGCTGTGTTTCGTCGGCCGCGTGAAAGCGACGATGGAGTTGAGTTTCGTCGCCGGCTGCAAGTGGGGGAGGTGAGAAGCGAACCCTAACCGTATCCGCGTTTCTTCTACTTTGATCGCTCTGACATCACCATCAACCCCACTGCTGCGCCGCATCTCCCTTCTCTGCATCCCTTCCTCCGCCTGACGTCGTACACCGTCGCGAGCGTGAATCTCATTTATTGTTGGGAGTTGTCTATTGGTTTGGTATCCTATTGATGTTGGAATCGATTGGTGTAGTACTGATTCTTGATTCTGTTATTGAACAGAAGAGGAGCGGTGGCAAGGAGATGGAATCTGAGATGTTCTAGACAAGGGATTTGAGGTAAGTTACGTTGTAGTTGTTTCATCTGCAAGAAATCGGTTAAATCGATATTGAGTTTACTATGGATTTTGTTTAGCAATGTGGTTGAATGGATCAGTTGTGGAGTTGTGTTGTTAAGATGCATAGACTGTTGGGTTTTATTTGTTGAATCTAGTCGTAAACTAAGGGAAGGGTAGAGTTGATTAGTTAATTGGGTTCTGCTAAATTAATTAGGTTAGTTAGGTTAGTCAGGTTAATTAAATTAGTTTTGTTGTGGGATTTTAATAAGAATGAATGTAATGTAATACATGTTGATGTGGTTAAAAGGTTTAACCTAAACTAGATTAATATGGAGGAAATTTGTTAGGGAAGTTAGAGGGATTGGATTATAGAGTTTAATTACGGTGTTTGATATGATATCATTTTTAGTGAATGATATATTATTGTGTAATTTCAGGACTGTGATGTGATTGGTCCTATTATCTTGGAGTTTATTTTTGGGGGTTCTATCGTTGACAGACATCTGACTCAGGTGAGTACCCTGTACTTGGTCAATACAGGTTTTAAGTAGTGCATGATCTATTCTGTTGTTTCCTACCATGTTGGTATAGTTGTTTCTTATGTTATTTATTCCGTTGACACCTGTTGATACTCGTTGCTTGATACTGCTCTGTTGACCTTTATGATGATCGGATATTGTGCTACCCTATTCATATTTTAGATACATGGTTGATATTTTATACCGTTGTTGCTTGACTCATGCTGGTTGACTTTAGATTGATCTACCTGTTGTTAGAACAAATCCTAACTGTTGTAACCTTGACCTATGTTGTCCTTTAGTAATTCTTGTAGAATATGCTGATTTATTCTAGTTATTACATGTTGGGATGATTATCATTACATCCATTCTAGTTATAGTTGTTGATAACAGCACAGTTGACTGTTCTTGTTGGCTCTTGCCCGACACCGTTGTTGTGGTGAGATACAGGGGCGAGAGCATCAGTTGAACTACTATTGAGTGCAACCAGGACTGGCTATATTACCCTCCTACTACATTGCCTGCTCTCCACTTGATTAGTAGTGGTTTGTTGTTGGATTTTGTGCAGTATGTCATGTTGTGCGCCTCAGTTCACTGTGCTCTGGGAGAGTGACTGGGGGTGGTGAGTGCAGACAGTGACTTGCATTTGGTTGGCTATGGTTGTTACATATTTACATGCACCGTTGGTAGGTTGATATATTTATAGTTTACTTTAATCACATGCTTACGATTGTTGCACTGATATGCTATGATTGTTGCACTGTGTGTCATGTCAAACATGATACATGTAGATTTCTTTATTTGTTGCACAGTATAACTTATGCTTGAATACCATGCTGATATACCATATTATACCCTGATTCATGATACCTGCTGATTATTCTATACCTGTTGTATAGTAGGATGTATTCCTATTCTATTCTGTTGATATACCATAATTACTATCAGGATCCATGTTGTTTCCTATTACTTGTTATTTCCTACTCAGTCTATACTAGTTATTCTAGTTGTCTCTTATTTTATTCCTGCTATTTATCTTGACATGCACTTCTTCCTGTGCTCACTGAGCATCTAATGCTCACTATCCAGACCTTGGGGTTACTTTATCTTCTCCCCAGGTAGCAGATAGATTACTTGGAGCTTGGAGATCCGACCGACTGCATCCATCTCACTCTCAGAGGTTTTGTTTTCGTTGGTATGATTGGTTTATTCAGGGTTTAGTAGCATTCGATATGGTTGTAGACAGTTATGGATTTTATTCATGGACTTGGTATGTAGCCGTGGATTCCGGATTTGTTTTCGATGGATGTATGATGGATTTGGTTGTATTTTCGCCTCGGATATATTTTCTGTTGTTGTAGTTTGATTATCTGTGCATGTGATGTGGTTGTGTAGCCGTGTAGGCCTTTTATTTTCTGTAGTTGTGTGTATGTGTGCTTTGTAGGACGTGTTGTCCTTATTCCGACCGTATGTGACCGTGTATATTTGCATGTATTTTAGGAAAGGTCATTGTTATAAGGGAGATGTTGTCAAAAATTTTCGGACGGCCTCCCGGGACGTAACATGTGCCACTTTGATTAATCTCAAGACCTCAAACTCTTATTGGCACACTATATAATCATTAAGAATAAAACTCAAATTATTTTCATTCTCAAGATATCACAATATCTTTAAAACTTCCTAAAATATCAACTTTATCATGGTTGAATTAACTACCTTTCCAATTAAGGTTAGCGCACCCTAAAACCATTTAGTGTAAAGAGATCATACTTTTAGGAATCCAATACCTATTGGAGCTCCTTAGGTGTAATAGATACTCACTAGGAATAACTTCCCTAGATACCTTCTTAATAAGTCATATTAGTTTCCTCAAGGTCAACATTAACGATGACCTCCCTTGTAACCTTAACTTGACTCCTAGATCTAAAGTCTGCTCCATAATTATATGAAACTTTGTGATATGGGGGCACATTATACTTGGACTTAGGTTTGTATCGCAAACTTTTCTTGCCCTTGGATTGTTCTTTCTTATGAAAGCCTAAATCTTGTTTCTTTGACCCTTTGAATGTATTTTTCATCTTTCTAAGGGTCTTTTCTAACTTATTAAGTCTTGACCCCAAGACTTGATTTTCCATTTTTAAGTCATTAATCCTTGATTTTTCATGAATGTCTTGATTATTTTCCTTTTTAAGCATACGTCTAAACTTTTATGAATATTGCCTAGGTTATTTTGATCTACAATTCTATCCTTAGGTAAGGTTGTTCTAGAATGATATGATCTATAATTGTCCTTAGAATTATCATGCTTCTTGTTTCATAATAATTAACACCAAGATGATAAAATTTATTTCTAACATTCTTGTTATCTTGTAATAAAGAAATACCATTAAGTAATGGTACCTCACATCCTGCCTTAGGTGCTTCCCCTAAACTTAAGCTTCCTCCTTTGTTCTTACTTAAAAGCCTCATCTTTTGACATTGATTTTGATGATGTCCCTTTTAATTGCACAAGAAGCACACTATGTGCTCCTTTGTTCTTCTTCATCAATTTGGAACACTTGCTCTTGTAGTGCCCTTTCTCCCAACACTCAAAGCATATTATATGATCTTTATTTTTTATAATTGAATTTGGTGTACCTTTATGATTTGAACTCTCTTGATTTGTTAAAGTGACATGATCTTCCTCCTCATAGGCTCTCGAAGTTAAGGGTTCTTCTTGTTCTAGTGTTAATTGTCTCTCCCTCTCAATCCTTGAAGTGGATGTGTCTTCAATTTTATCCTCAGATGTTGGGCACCTCTCAACTTCCAAATCTTCAAGTTCTTGAGTCGATGAGTCTTCTTTTTCGGACTCATCTTCATCTTGTGCTGAAGTTGGATCTTCATGAAGTTTTATTACCTAGCAATTTAGTTACCTTTTCATTTTCTATAGACTTTTGAACTTGTTCCTCACTCCATTTGCTCCTCCGATAAAATGTTTCGTTTGTATTTCTCAGAGCTTCAAATCCTTCTATTAGAGCAAACTATCATCAAGAAATTCTCCATTCTTGATTTCCAATACTCGAAGCTTCCCATTCCGAATGACGGAGGTACTTGAATGTCATATCTAAATCTATCTTGGGGATCCATTTGCAAATTTGAGCTCCTTTAATGATCAATCTAATGGCTTATTGATATTGGATGGATCCAAGACTATAGCTTCTTCTTCTTCTTCTAGCTCTGTGCTCCTTCTGCCGATTAGTCCGATGGAGAGCGATCTTACTCTGATATCACTTGTTAGGATCCGTGTGAGCTAGAGGGGATGAATAGCTCCGATCACTTCATCTCGATTGTGGGCTCGTTGTTTGAATGCGGAGCAAAATACTTGAATCAAAATCGACGCTACATGAACAACTCTAAGATTTTACTTGATATCCATCTCTTAAGACGACTAATACAAGACCTACTCTTAGTGATCTATCACCATTATCTTTTTCTTCTCGGATATCTTCCTGAGGTAGAGAAATCTCTTACAAGCTTGTTCTTAAAAGAACACAACAAGAAAAAAATACAAATGAAATTCAAAATGAGTTTACAATGAAGAATTTACTTTGGATGCTTTCTTGTTGTTTGGAATAGTCTCTTGTTGGTTCGAAAATACATCAGCACTTCGTCTTAGATCTCCAAGAACTGACCTTTTCAAATCTCCACAAAATTCCCTTTTCTAGGGTTGCTTTTGGGTTAATTTCCGCCTGATAATCGATTGATTACCATCATCTATCGATTATTACAGTTTAAACATGCAGAAGAATGACTCTTTTTTACCTAACCAATCGATTGATGAGCTATACCAATCGATTGCTTCCTTTTAGTTGAACTAGTCAATCGATTTCAAAGCATTATATTTGTTAGTCATCTTCTGCCAATCGATTGCACCAGTTGATTGGTCAAGCAATAGATCCCTTTTAAATCTTGAATTTCAAATTTAGGGTTTACCAACCGATTGCTACTTCTTGACAATTGATTGCTACTTCTTGACAATTGATTGCTACTTCTTGGAAATCGATTGTTAACCCTAAGTTCATCCTTTTAAGGTTATCAAGACTTTCTTTGCTCAACATCTGATCACCCTTGACCTATCGAGATTTTTTGTTGCTCAATACCTGATCAACCTTGACCTATTAGAACTTTATCATTTACCAAACATCCGATCTTCCTTGACCTGTTTGGACTTCTCATCTCATACCTAATATTTGGTCAATCATAATCTATTAGGACTTCTCTTATCGCTAAGTGACTTGTCAACCCGTGACCCACTTAAATTTTTTATCTCGTACTAAGTGTACGGTCCTTCATGATTCACATAGACTTTCTATCTTATGTCAAGTGTCTGATCCTTTATAGCCCACTTGGACTTTCTATTTTGTGCTAAATGTTCAATCTTCCGTGACCCACTTGTACTTTCTGACTCATATTAAGTGTGTGGTCAACCCATTTGAACTTTGCATGGTCAAGTATCCAGTCATCCTTGACCTACCTGACTCTTCTTCGCTGTTAAGTATCTGATCAATCTTGACCTACTTGACATCTAACTAATACATTACTCAAATATTGAAACTCAACTTGAGTCAACTCAAGCTTGGTCAACTCAGTCAATCTTAACCTAAGGTCAATTACACCAACAAGATGAAGCAAGGAGAGTTCACAAGGATTTACTTAATTAGAGATTTGGCTTCTCCTTCTTCAAAGCATACACCAAGAGTAGATGTTGAGCTCTAGGAAATCTCAATAAGAACTTAACACGAATATCTTTCGCATGAAATGGAAGCTCTGCCTTCTAACGAAATGTTTTTGCTTCTTATATCAAAGCTTAACTCAAACAAAATTGCAAACTTCATTTCAGACATCATACACACTATCAGTCGATTAATATGGTCTTTGACAACTATTCTTTCCATTGAATGGTCTCTGAACCTTTTGAAATCTATCTGATTTTGTCAAGAATTGAAAAACAATCAACTGTTGCATCTGATCAGTCAACTAATATTAATTAGTCAAATCTCATAATCGAATTAATTTGCTTTTGTTTGGTCCTTGATCGATATCAGTCGAATTGAACAGTCAAATTGATTTACTTTTGTTCGATTTCTAATTGATATCAATCGACTAATATCCATAATTAGTCGATTGATATTATCAATCTAATCAATTTGATTCTGTCCGATTCCTGATCAATATTAGTCGACTGATAAAAAGTATTAGTCGATTGATATCGTCAGTCAAATCAAGTAGTCGAATCGATTTACTTCTGTTTGGTTCCCGATCGATAACAGTTGACTGATATCAAGCATTAGCCTACTGATACTTGGATTTTGTAAATCCGAAACTAGAACAGAAGCCTTCCTTTTATTTTTCAGAGTATCAATCGATTGATACACTTGTATCAGTCGACTAATTCTCTATTTTCAGCCATCCTAATGACTGAAATAGCCTACACATTTTGATGCAAGAGGATCCGAAAATTTTTATTACTATTTTTGATAATTTTTATTTTTAATAATTTTTATAATTTTTAATTTAATAATATTTTCGATAATGGCATTTATTTTTCTATCTTTTAGTATTCTTTTAAATCAACAAGTTTTAAACGATTGATTTTTGATGTTCGCAATCGAACAACGGAATCAATATTACCTGCAAGATAATCGTTAACCCACTCGGCATCAGTTGGTATCAGAGCTTTTAGATTTCATAGATTGTCATGGTGGTCATGATAGGTAGGTTCCGATTGAGGAAGCCTCGAATCGTGATCATAGCACCCGAAATGAAATACTTGAAGATCTACAGAGATAAGTCACAAAGTTATTCTAGCGTCTAATGGTGCAAAATCTTGAAGATCGTAAGGTATGTGGTCGAGGTCATGGCAAACAGGTTCCGACTGAGGAAGCCTAACACTGTGATCGTAGTACCTGAAATCTTAAAGGTCGTAAGTTTTTTTTTACTTGGATAAAATTTTTCTTGAGAAAGATATGGACGATAAGATCGAAATAATCGGTGATTCAATTTATGAGGAAAACAAGTCTGAGTCAATTAGTGAGCCAATATATGACGAGGTGCTTTATGATGATGATCATGAAACTTTAGTCATCCATAAAAGTTTGTTGACTTCTAAGGACGATTCAAAAGATGATTGGAGTCTCAAGGGCATGCCATTATCAATCATGATGGACACAACTGCTTTTACATTAGATGCAACACAAAGGAAACTATTAGCCATGTGTGTTGCACCAGCTCAAATAAATCAGGGATTAAGTGCATCGCCTCCACAACCTCAATCTATACAATATCTAGGAGATTGTGCCCTTGGGTACGATCTATATTCATCCAACAATAACGACTTTGACATCAATCAACATAAAAGTCTCATTTTGAATGAAGTCATTCTCGTAAAGAAGAACTATCAAGAGAAGTATTCTAAGAAACGTGGAAAGGCACAAGCCTGGAAGCTAAAGAGTCTCAACATGGAGATTGATACTACCCTGAAGTACATGGAATCGACAGAGAAGTATTTGAGAGACGCGAAGATGGATAAAAGCAACGTCCATGATATCGTACTAGTCGACGGATCAACGAGGATTCCCCAAGTCCAATAACTATTAGTAGATTTTTCCAAGTTGATTTCAGATAATCTTCCTCCCGGACTACCACCTACACTATTGTAAACTCAAGGATGAGTTTTTTCAACCTAGGACGACAGATATAGAAGGATTCAAAGATTTTTATTACCATTTTTTATAATTTTTATTTTTAGTAATTTTCATGATTTTTTATTTAATAATATTTTCAGAAGTGTCATTTATTTTTTCTATCTCCTAATATTCTTTCGAATCAACAGATTTTAGACAATTGATTTTCAATGTTCGCAATCGAACAATGAAATCAATATTGCCCGCAGGATAATCGCTATCTCGCTCGACGTCATTTCTCTATCCTCGTTTCTCAAGTACCTCGTGCAGATGAACCTCCTGTTCCTTGGACTTTGTGCCTAAAGCTTTTTTGTCTCCGGATCTTCATCTACCCTTGCATCCAATATTCCACCTTTTGTCAAAAATCTGGTTCTTGACCTTCATGGACTTTCCTTACCTTGTATCCAGTCTTCTGACCTGTACGAACTTCTTGTCAAAAATGGTACTCGACCTTCTTGAATTTTCCCTATATATATACTCGTCACATAGGTGAGATATTATTTCATTAGCCTTAACTTAAATGATATCAAATATCAAAATTATATTTCCTGAATATGATTGCATCAACAAACTTAAACATGGTCATTCATCAAAATTATATGTACTGCAACACGTACAGGTATAATTGCACCAACACATAAATCCCTCCTTGTTTTGAACAAACTACCTTCCATTGGTCTCTCCAATTCGATGAGTCATTTTTGCAATCAACATGTTATCAATTTATCATAATCAAAATCTATACTTGACAATGTTTTAATTGAGTGCTCAACTATCAACACCATCTACGAAGAATCATCTTTTTTTGTGTGTTAGAAGCATGAGAACAACATAAGGACTTTAGTTCCCACAAACGATTATAAATCCATGAAGAGGAGGAGCATTGATCCAACGATAAAATTATTATCTTATGACTTAAAAATCATAAGTTAGAATCTTAAAAATAGTTTCTTATTATAAGACTATTTTGCATGCTCTTATAAATGCTCATCTAATAATGTGCCTTATTGGTAGAATAAGGAATCAATCGATTTAATTTTAAATTTCTCTAAAGGAACAACGATGAGGGACAATTTTTTTTATTGTTGAGAATATTTATAGACTTTGAACTTTCTTTAGATATCTAAACTACTCCACCCCTTTTAATTTTCTCATAAATTTTAAAAATCATTGCAATGTTGCAGCGTATAAGAAACATAATGAGGTGATGGCTAACAAATCTACAACAAATGGAATGATGATTATGAACAAACAACACTTTGCACCCAAAATGACA
>JAOBBC010000063.1:794791-805914 GCA_025388495.1 Curcuma longa
CCCGCTTTCCGAGATTCGGGGATTCCCCATCCCCATCCCCGCTTTCTCGGATTCGGGGATTCCCCGGTCAAAATGGGATCGGAGAACGGATTTCCCATCGGGTCCGGGTCTAATTGCCATCCCTAGTAAAATGTGTCAACTAATCATATGTAAGACATAAATAGGCATGAATGATAAAAAATACATAAGCTCATACATAATATCTAAACGATGTTGGATCGATTGTATGTTATAGGAGGTGGTGAATAACGCAAATAACAAACTTGGCTACTTTTTAGTGAACACGACGAAATTAAAAACAAGTAACATAAGCAATGCACCATAAAAATAAACATGCCAAAGACACAAAGGCATGCAGATTTAATGTGTTCCACAACCGCACCCTTCTACTAGTTTTTAATTCCGCCATGTTCACTTAAAAGTAACAATCGAAAGACACAAAGACACATATTTAATGTAGTTCATAATCATCAAGCTGTACTCCATGATCCTGTAGTCCACACCAAATAATCCATTAATTTTCTTCATTTAAAGGTAGAAGGTATTGAAAAAATAATGCATGAACAGTTGCAAAAATAAATATAAAAAATTCATTAAGAATAATGTCCCTTCTTGCTCTGTGCCCGTCATTTATGATTATAGCGAATCACTTTCTTAGATTCGCAACCCAAATTCCTCGATTGATGCTCCTTTTCCTTTTCTCTTTATTTTTTTTCCATCATCTGCCTTGCCTTTGTTGACTTTGGACACATATATATATAATGTGGAAAGATAAAAACATTGCTTCCACTAATGAGAAGTTATCCACTGCAAGGTGTAGTTGCCTTCCACTGGAAGTTATCAAATTGCACATCTCTTGCAATTGCCAAGTCCAACATCTTTCACACATTAAGTCAAATCATAAAAATCAAATAAAAACATCTAATTCATATTTTTTAAAAAAATAATTTGTACAACATCAAATATACCGAGCGATTAATATTAAGAAAATTATCATACTTTACATAGCAACTCTTTAAGATAAATTGAAAACATCAATATCTTACATTTACTCTAGAAAAAATCATTTACATCAATAAAAACATCTCTAATCTCTCATAATAATTATTATATTAGAAGCATGTTCAATATCCCCGATCATTATAATTATTCACAATCATATCATATTTTAGGTACTATATTAAATATATATATAATTGATCAACCAATGAATAAATATAAAAGATGTAAATCAATTTTAATCTCTCATTTTAACTAGAATTCATTCATTTTAATCAGACATTTTCTTAATCATGCTCCATAAACAGAATGATTCATAATCATTAGAATACATGATAAAGTAGCAGACACTAATTAAAATTTTAAATAGATAACTAAAAAATTATTAAGAGTAAAACCAAGATTATCTTATAATCTCCAAAGGTCTTAGAGAAGTAGGGATTTATTTTCCTATTATTTTTATTATCGCTATAGCACATGTGGTATGAATTACATGTTATTATGTTATTCTCTTTACTAATAGAAAGCACATGTTTTTCACAAATTTAACATCGTATAGATTTTGATCTAGACATACCCAATACATAATCATGAATTCCAATCTAGCTTCTCGATTTACCTCCTCACAGATAGTCGTAGGGTCGACCGTGTCGGGTCGCTAGGTGGCATCTTTTGCTTAAATGAATTCCAATCTAGCTTTCAATAGATTTAGTAAATGATGGATATATTTACTCTGATCATTATCAATTTACAAATGATCTCATCTTGATACTATTATCAAGGCAACCCCAACTATAGGCACGTCTCCATTCACAGCTTCATTAGTTGTCCCATAAGCAATGATCTTACCTCTATTTACACTTAACAAATAAAGATGATTGTCCATCTAAGAAGACCAATCTCAACCCGCTAACATACTCATCGAGACTTTATCCAAATTTAACAATGACATATACATTGAATAAATTATGACATTCTATAATCAAACATCTTATAATATCTGATTATTTTAATAATACATTACATTCTATGAAGTCCTAAAAACTTCACGTCCTTGAGATGACTCTTTAGTTAATGGTTTAGTAAAAAAATCAATAAGCATAGCATGTGTGGGGATATACTTAAGAATTATCTTTTGCTTATGAACTATATCCCTTACAAAATTATGCTTGATAGATATATGTTTATCCTTGCTTTGATATTTGAGATCCTTAGAAAAAATTATGATAGTTTGATTGTCATATTAAACTGTAATATAACTCACACTGTCCTCATCAATCTTTAGATGTTTGAGAAACCTTCTTAACTAGACGGCTTCTTATACAACTGCTGAACAAGTCACATACTCAACTTCCATTATTAATAACACTACACAAGCTTTCTTCTTACTGCTCCATGAGATGACTCTACCATTTAGAAAGAAGACATAATCAGATGTGGATTTTCTATCATTAACATCCCCTACTTAATCTGCATCTGTGTAGCCTTTCAAGCTCATATCAAATCTTTAAACAAGAGACAAAATCTATTGTCCTTTTAAGATATTTGAATATGCTCTTTACCGTTTTTTAATGTTTTGATCTTGGGTTTCACTAGAAACGACTAAGCTAATAACATTAACTGATATTAGGACGTGTGAACAACATAGTGTATATTAAATTATCAATGACACTAGCATATGATCTTTTGTTTCATCTGAGATAATTCATCAAGAGTCTTGGGGCACATACTCTTACTCATAATAATACTTTTTACTATAGGTGTCTGTTTAATATTATAATTTGACATATTAAAGTGTTGTAGCATCTTTATAATATAAGCCTCTTGAGATAAATCTAAAAGCATTTTTTATCGATCTCTTATGATCTTTACTTGTAGGATGTACATAGCTTTTCTCATATCTTTTATGTCAAATTATGATGAAAATCATTCTTTAACTTCTTTCACAAACTCTGTGTCACTTTTAACTATTAGCGTATCATCAACATATAATGATAAGAAGACAAACTTTTTTTTTTCTTTTTTACATAAATAATGATCTTCATTGATCATTTCAAAATCATAAGATAAAATAATTTTATTAAATCTTATATTTCATTATCTTGATGTTTGTTTTATATCATAAATAAACTTTTTAAGTCTACACAATTTGTCCTCTTGGCCTTCAGCAATATAACATTCTGACTGTGTCATATAAAATTTTCCATTAAGCTTACCATTTAAAAAAGTTATGTTTACATCCATCTGATGTAATTCCAAATCAAAATATATTATTATAGTTAAAATGATACGAATTGACATAAATTTTACGACAGAAAAAATATCTCTTCAAAATTAAAGCTCACTGTTAGGTTAGCCTTTTGCAACTAAACAAGTTTTATATAGATCAATCGATCCATCTTCTTTTCTCTTAATTTTAAGAATCCATTTATTTTCAGTAACCTTTTGATTTAGAGGAAGATCAACTAATTCTCAAACTTGGTTCTTTTTCTCATTGACTGCATTTCTTCATCCATTGTAACTTTTCACTTTTTTCTAACCAAACATTTCAATGCTTCTTCAGCAGTTTAAGGATCTTTGTCAACTAGGAGAATCATTAAAACATCATTCTCAATGTCAAACATTTTTTGAAGAATAATCTTACTACTACTATTTCGTAGGTTGGATTGTTGAAAAATCAATACATTAATTTGTAAATCACTCCTACTAAGTTGACTAGATTCATGCATCTTTTGTGATACTTTGTTCATTGATAAAGTATCATCCTCCTCCTCTATTATAAATAATGGAATAGTTTTATCAACGTCACATCTTGCTGAGAACTCAGTTTCGCAAAAGGTTACATCTCTCAACTCTATTTCGGAGATGGTTCCATCTTTTTACTTACTAATGAAAACATAATCATTAGAGATATCATAATACCTTAAAAATATTTTTTTACCCCTAAGTCCTAATGTTCCATATACATATTTAGAAAGTACTCGATTAAATATATAAGTTGTTGCTAATAATGCATCTCTTTAATATAAAATTAACAAATTAACTTGAGTTATCATAGACTTAACCATATCTAGAAAAGTTTGATTTCTTCTTTCAACAACTTTATTTTGCTATGGAGTTCCTAGGATTGTTAGTTGTTTAATAATCCTTTTATTATTACATATTATTTTGAATTAATCAAATAAATATTTACCTCCATAATAAGGTTTTAACATTTTGATCTAATTGATTCTCAATTTCATTCAAGTAACGTTTAAAGCAATATAATACCAAAATACGTAAAGTCATCAATAAATATAATGAAATAGAAAATTTCATATCTAGCCTTCCCATTCATTGGACCACAAATGTCTGAATGGATTAATTGTAATGGTGATTCAACTCTAATAGTCTTACTAAATGGTTTTCTAGTTGCTTTTCTAGTTAGACAATGCTCAAATACAAATAAATTAATTTTAACATGAGTATTTAGCAGACCTTCTTTAGCTAATTGATTCATTTGTTCTTGTATAATATGTCATAATCTAGCATGTTAAACATATATATTAATATCAACATTACTAATAAGAGCGGTATTTGAAAAATAATCATCGATTCTATAATTAATATGCAATTTTATATCAAGAATCATAAAATCATTTGTTAGAAATCTTATCCACTCAACATAAGAGTTAATCAAAAGTTCCACACACGGACTATAAAAGTTCAAACAATATCCCAATTTAAAAAGATAAATAACAGAAACTAAATTCCATCAAATTTCAAGAGCATAAAAGACATCATGTAGAAACAAGATATGTCCATCACATAGGTTGAATTTGTATATGTCAACTCCTTTGACTTCAATCTTTGTATTGTTTCTCATATATATCCACTTATTGTCAACTGGTACCCGATGGTACTCCACAAATATAGCTCGTTCATAAACTACATGGTTTGTTGCTCTTGAATATATAATCCATAAAAGATAAGAATCAGTTAACAACACTATACTAACAACATGATGCTCATGAATAGAAGATAAGCATGGATCTATCTTTTTTGGCTTAATACATTCTCGAGTAAAGTGACTTTTCTTGTCACAATTATAGCAAGTAAGCTTGCTTTTAGATTCCTATTCATTCTTCTTGCCTTTAAACTTCTTATTGTATGGGCCCAACCTGGCAACAACAACAGTATCCTTATGGATTCAAATTTCAACAACGTTTCCTTTTCCTTTCCTTTTTTAAATCATTTTTTCTTACTCTTGAATCCAAATGCACCAACAGAATCTTCAACTACAAAAATCTATCAAGAAATCCTTATGGATTTAATTCTCTCCACCTCCAATTCAACATGACATGAGACATCAATAAAAGTCTTAATACTTTCACTAAGTAAGATTTGTTGCATCATCTCCTAAGAATTAAAAAGGAAACGGATTACTATCTAATTTGTTGTTCATTAATCAACTCATGACCAACAATCTTTAGTTCCTAAGTCATATTTGTCATTTCCTTTATATGTTGGGTCATGGTTACATTCGGGTGCTTCTTATAGCTGTCAAATTTGATGGTCAGCTGTCGAAGCTTGCTCATGCTCACTCTACTGTATTTCTCTGTAAGGGCAACCCAAACAGCATAAGCAATTAGAAATTGTTCTTCTTCCATGTCTTATAGACATCAAGATCACATCTGTGTTGTACTAAGACCATCAGCAGATTCTATCATAACCTGATTGACAACCTCGAAAATTTTCTGTTCCTCAAGTACATATTGCATCTTAAGGTATCATATCTTGTAGTTATCCTTATTTAATTTCTCTCCTTTATTAATATCAGTTATAATATTTTTAGAAGTCACAATTAACATAAACAAACATATTATTTAACAATTCAGGGTAATCTATAATCTATATATTTGTATGCAATTCAAGATTAATTCAATGTTAATCTAATTTAATTTACAAAATTAAGTGGTAACTATGTTTCTATTCATCATTTATATTATCAAATCTAACCAGCATTGTTCAATTATATTACACACAATTCATCAAATTTATAATAATAAATAAATCATTTATAATAAATATGTTATTAGCACACAATATACATCCAAGTCAAACATTCAAAATAATAAAGTACAAAGTTTATATTCAGTGCAGATAAACATAATAATAGTAATATAAATTAAACTCTAAGACAATAGATAGGTGACTACTCCCACTAGGATTAACACTAGCACAGTAGTAGCTAACGCAATCTCTATCCCTCTAGGCTTAGCACGGGTAATGGTCTCAAATAGACTGACATCAAAACTCTATAAGATCCCCCTCATGGGCATCCACATCCTGTTCAAAAGTGATAGATATTGAAGCTTGTCACAACCCTTTTTCAAATCTTTCTCTGGATCCTTCTCAATCTCATCGAGATCCTCACAAGGAGGTGGTATATCATCATCTACATTACCTACATGACGAAATAACTCTTTAATTAACTCCACTTATATAGTGCACGCACATAGCACTCACATATGTGGTGTGCAACTTCATTTAGATGTCTCGACAATGATCGAACTAAGGCCCAAATTTGATAATTGTCTATGATAAAAAATTTTGCTACTCAAGTCTTCAAATAACCTATCGAGTCTCTTAATGTGTCCTCTAACTCCATAAATAAGGTTATATATTAGTTACCATATAACCTTCCTCTACTCATTTCATTGCACATCATGACGAGCCATAATATGTATAATCCGTGTCAACTAAAACTGAAATCAAGAAAATTAACATAAAACTGGCAAATAACATCAAAATCGACTTAATTGAATTCAAGATAAGCATAGAACCAACACACTAAAAACACATAAGTAATCATCAATGGGCATAGAAAATTTTTCACAAATTGTCAAACTCGAAAAATAATTTTCTCTTATTTAAATTTAATTTTCACAAAGAAAATTTAATTTAAAATACTTAAATAATTCATAAAATTATTCTGAAAATCCTGAAAAATCAAAAAAAAATTATCATAACCTTTACGTGCTCACGTGCACTATCGATTGACCTCATCAACGATCACGTCATCCTATGATACATCACATCCATGTTACACATACTCATTGCATATGTGAACGACACATCTACATACCAGCACACTACTATCTGACACGTTGGAAGTGGTGCAACACACAGGTGACGCCAAGAGCCCTAAAAAATCTCGTCAAGCACACCATTTAACATACTGTGCATATTCGAACGTGGCCGGGACAGTACACACTAAGCAATCTTGAAAATCTTGAAGCAGAAACTTTAAAATACTGTCAAGGGATTCTAATCGTAATGCATGTTAGATGTCTGAGATTTCACAGTAAACTATGGCAGTTAAAAGCAAGTATCATGCATTTTTCCCTTGAAAAAGAATTAGATTCGGGCTTAAGAATAATTGTGAAGCAGACGATTAGATTCTATCAATCATCACAATTCAGATCCTAACCTAATCTCGAACTTTGCAATCATCACGAACAAAAATTCATCATTCAAATGAAGCTCTGATACCAATCTTGAAAAATAATGCATGAACAATTGCAAAAATAAATATAAAAAAAGCTCACTAAGAATAATGTCCTCGTTTAAAAGATGATTACAGCGAATCATCTTTTTGGTTATCCAATTACAAGGTCCAACGTAACTGCAAGATGCAGTTGCCTTCCACTAATGAGAAGTTGTCTAGCTGCTCATCTCCTATAGTTGCTGCACATCTCCTGCAATTGGCAAGTCCAACAGAAGGTTTCCTCTTAAAATATAGTATTTAACGGTCTTAAGAAATGATATAGATCTAGAGTACAAAAGACCAATAAAAATATGAATATAAAAATGTTACAAAGATTTTTATGAGAGCAATATCTGAATCTGCAGCATTGATCCTACCTTCTAATCGTAGATTGGAAGAAGGATAAGAAAATTGTATGCAGACCAGATCCTCTAAGTTGAAAACATGAGCACTGAAAACAAAAGCATTTTTTTCTAAGAGCAATGCAGTAGACATTGGCCAAAATCCTTTTTTAGATTTGTGCCTATGTGAACATTGCAATCTCATTTTATAAATTTCACCATTAGTCAACTATTCATGTTTCATCAGTCGACTGATCACTTTGATCTTTTTGTATCCCACTAATTTTTGGTAGGTCAAAATCTTCGAGATCATCGAGATCACCTTCAATCGAATGTGCACTTCTCCAGTCAACTTTGTTGCTAAAGAGTCAACTTTCAAATTAACTTACAAACTTTCTATTCGATTTAAAATTCAACAGTCGATTGTCCAACGTTATATTCCCTTTCAAAATTCATCAATTGACTCTCCAAGTCAACTCTACAACATTTTATTTCCTTTTGGAATTCATCAATCAACTCCCTAAGTCGAGTGTTCAATAGTCTATTCATTTTAGTGTAAAATCTCAAATTCAAACACATTGTGATTTTGATCGATCAATTGTACATGCAAAATCACAATCTCAACGGCCGTGGTATCGATCAGTTGATTGCAACAATCCACTTAGTCGATTGATCTCATGCCATGAATCCGAACTTGTTCAAATTCGGGATTGAATAGTCACTGTGCAATAGTTGACTGTTAGTTTAGTATTAATCGACTAGACATCATCACTCAATCTATCTACAAGTTGAGTCCGCCAAGTTCCGAATCTATACTTGTCCTAGGGTTACATAATTTTTAAACTCTCTAGTTTGAAATATAACTAATGCCAAAAGGCCTCCATGCCAACTTGATTTTTGCGCATAAATTCTCACCACTCCGGGTCTTCCTCTATTTGGAGTCTCATCACTCCAAATCTTTCTTGTTAAGGCCCTATTTGGATTTTTTTTCTACCTAGCAGCCAATGTCTCTTGCCTGCTAGGACTTCTACACATCCACCAACCCAACATCCAACATCCAACATCCCTTACCTACTAGAGCTTTCACCTATTACTTGTCTAGCATCCCACCTCTCATGCCTACTAGGACTTCTACCATATCCGCTTGTCAAATCATTTACACCTGCACACACATATCATATTTGATCATAATAAATGTTTAAAAATAGTTCAAATGTCAAAATCATGCAACATACCTGCTTAGTTAGATTGCATCAACAATCCCCTAAAACATGTAATATATATGCATGGATGATTGCATCAACAAGAGATGTGTCAGTCAAAAAAAAAAAAATATATATATATATATATATATATATATATATATATATCAATTAACTTAGTTAGCATGTCCACTAACTTCATTAGGTATCTACTAGAAATTTCTTTTAAGATCCTTTACCATCGTATGTTTTTTTTTATTCCAAATGACTCAATTAATTTGTAATCAACTCTTTAACAATGTGTGACAACTACTTTAAATCATTATCACTATCACAATCCAATTCATCATCATAATCTAAAGAAGAGTCATGAACACGAACTAGTTGTTTCACCTTTTCTATAAATACAACTTAAGGAACCAAAATGGGAAACGAATATAGGAAAGACAGAACAAAAGGAAGCTTCATCCTTGCACCCCCATCATCACCTTAGTACCCATCCAACTATCCACTATAGTCTCGATCATCACTTTCTCCTTAATTCGTCTATCGGAAAAATTTGAAATACAATTTTTGTACATTAGAAGTTAACCTCTAAAATATTTATCTCTAGTGAAATTAGAATTTTGATCCTCTTAATTCTTTCTCTAAGTGCACACCACATATCCATTGGGGAAAATTTTAATATTAAATACAGCATGTAGTCAATGAAAAGATAACTAAACCATGTAACTCTATGTGCTTAATAATATAATATGCAAACATAATTTTTCCTAGAAACTAAAATAAAAAATGTCCATGCCTGATATGTGATCACAAAGTGAAGACTTCAATCTGAGTTTACACGCTATTATAGAATTATGAAGAAGTAGCTGGGAAAATACTATATACATATATATATATATATATATATGCATGCATGACTGACCATACAAGATATATATTTATTTATATATTCCTCACCTCACTTGACTTTGACATCTTCCTAACTCTACATATATAATTCTAATGTAATAATGTGACTCATCCTCTTGCCCCTATCAATGACTTAATTAGGTTAACAAGTGTAGGGCTACTACTTATCACCAAGTTTCTGTCGTTTTGCTCATATAAGAATTTCATGCTTGTAAGTAAGAAACTTGTTTCATGTGTCATTGGTAGTTGAAACAAAGAATTGGAGCCGCCGTCGTTATCAATTAGTCAATGACAAGTTAAGTTTAAATCCTATGCTTCTCTCTTATGTTTTTTCCCTATATTTTGCATCGAGGAAAGGAATAATCTTTTAGTGAAAAATGATGCAAGGAAACAAAGATTTCATAGTGTACCTTTTTATTGTTTGTTTTTTTAAGGTTGGGGTGGGGAGGAGGGAGGGGTAATAATCTAGATGTCCGAATTTCACTGGACTAAAAGCATAATTTATACATATATAGAAGTCGACTTTCAAATTATTTATTGCATTTGGGATTCAAACTCTACTCCTCTTATTATTCCTCTGAATATTTTATCATTGTATCGCATCAGAGGAGGCTTACCTTTTGTTGTTTTGAACTAGGATCCATTGACCTTAAGCTTCCCTTAATCTAAATGGAACTGTAAACATATGCAGATCATTTATGAGTGCAAATAGGTAATTTTGCATATGAAGTAACAAACTTTGAATTAGTACTGTTCAATTCTTGTTCTTAGTAGTAGTGTGGTGTAAATTATACATCCGCAATTAATTATATTTGGAATCGACATTTTTTCTTTCATTGCACATCTATCTAATATGATGATCATTCCTACAAATGGTCCATGAACCATTGTAGTAGATCACTAAATTTCTATTGAAAGATGGGTGCCAAATTTTGTTACAAGTAAAGCAACCATGGATTCAAAATCCCAAAGTCATCTACAAAATATCATAATGAAGCTCCATAGAATTGATTGGAGATAGCATAGGGTCTGAAATGGTTTATATAGTAGACTAGATTACTGTCACGCCCCGGGAAGGCTGACCGAAAAAAATTCGGCAGCATCTCCCCTGTAACTGTGACAAATTCCCTGAATACA
>JAOBBC010000063.1:983564-997735 GCA_025388495.1 Curcuma longa
AAGCTAGCTTTGCTATATACAACATGTTGATTCCCAAATATCATGTCAAGTATTTGGATCCCGGCTTGAACCTTCAAGACAATTCTTCAACTCTTCTACTTGCAACCTCAAAGAAGTATTTTCTTCTTCAGCTGATATTTGCTTTTTGTCGTTGCAAGTTGTAGTTGAGTCAGTCACTTCTCTTAGAACCTTAAGCTCTTTTTGAAGAGACTTTGTCTTTTCTTTAGATTTAGAGAGGGAGTTTGTTAAACAAGCAATAATATCATACAATTTTTTTTTTCAAGTTTTGCAAAATATACCTCATTTTCGCTTGAAGATCCATCGTTGTTTGATTCTTCTTCTTCTTCACTTGAGCTCTTTATTCCTTTGTCAAGGACCATGAAAGTTATGAGTTTGTTTGCCTTATTGATGACTTCATCTTTTCAGGATTTTGTTGAGAAATCATCCCGTATAACATTAAATGTCTTCTTTTTGTTCTTAAGTTCTAGACATTCGCTCTTGCAGTGTTCTTTCTTGTTACTTTCAAAACAAAAAAGTACTTGGTTTAACTTTAGTTTAATCTTTTTGATGTACCTTAGGGTAACTCGCTTTGGTTAGTCAGCCTGCCCGGGTTTAACATCCTATGGATGGGAACATTCTCTCCGGACATTGTCCGAACGATCTCTCTCGACCCGACACTTGCACAAAGGCTCCCCTAGGCAAAAGCGTCCTAGCCACCCGAGCTGTTCTCTTCAACCTTAACCTCTGACTACTCTTGACAATCGCAGCTACCGTACCCTATGGTCCATAACCACTCTTGATGGGGTAGTCTGCACCACGTACAACTCGGCCACCGTACTCTTGGTGATCAACCATTTTTCATAGACTCAGTTGGCTCTCGGCTCGTGTAGCAACCCTCCTTCGTTGGCTATATATGGTTCGATGACAACAGGTACCAGGTATATATGATTTTCTCTTACCCACAAAGGCTTTCTTCTCCGTCAAGATTTTTCATATTTTTTTCCCTTTTCCTTACACACACGCGACCTCCATTCTCAGCCCAGCACTGACTTAACCGTCGAAGGAGCCACACTAACAATGCCAGCCCTTGTTGATGGGTTGTGGACATGCAAAGTTGCAGATTCGACCGGGAGGCAGTTGGAGAAGCAGGAAGGAAGGAGGTAGGGGAGAGGCCTGAGCGAGAAAAGGACACTACCAAATTGGAGTCATCTATAGGAAAAGGACAAAAAGCTACGGTAGAAGATGAGCAGAAGATGTTGAGGAGGACGATAGAGGAGCTTGACCATCACCTGTCGAGCCATAAGAATCGGAGGAGTTGCTTCAAGAAGGACAATGAGAGTGTGAAGGGACCATCATCGAAGTTGTCGCTGCTTCTGCTCAAATAGAGGGGAAAGATGGGGAACCCTCCTAATGTCCTCCACAAGGCAGTAAAGCAGGTGATGCTTTTGTGTCTCGACAAACTTGGCCATCAAGGGAGCTTGTAAGAAGGAACGTTAATGCATGGAGCACACCATTAACTGGAGGTCACTGCTCCTTTGCCTCTAAACTCACCATCCTAAAGACTATAGGATCGAGCTTCTCTCTCCGATTGGGGCGAGATCAGTATCTCTTAGGCCCTTTATGTTCACCATCTTCTCGATCACGAGATTGGGATAGTGTTCCTTTGGCCTCTATACGTATCATCTTTATGGCCGCGGAATTGAGCATCTCTCCCCAATCAGGGCAGGATTATACTATTGGTATTCTAGCCTTCTTAACATTCTTATTATCATCCTCATGATCATGGATCAAACTCCTCTACTCAGTCGAGGTGGGATGAGTCTTTTTGCATTCATATTATTATTATCCTCACGACTACAGGATCGAGTTTCTCTCCCTAGTTGGGGTAAGATTGGTCTTCTAACATTCTTGGCATTCTTATTATTGTCCTCACGATCACAAGATCAAACTCATCTCCCTGGTTAGGGCATGATGGGTCTTATGACATTCTTATTATTATTATCCTCACAATTGCGGGATAGAGCTTCTCTTCCTGGTCGGGGTAAGTTTGGTCTTTGGCCTTCTTGGCATTCTTATTATCATCCTCATGTCTGCGGGATCGAGCTCCTCTCCTCGGTTAGGACAGGATTGGTCTTATAACAACTTGGTATTCTTATTATCATACTTATGACCGTGTGATCGAGCTCTTCTCCCCGATCGGGACGGGATGGATCTTCTAGCATTCTTGTTATTATTATCCTCATGATCGCGAGATCGAGCTTCTCTTTCCAGTCGAGGCAGGATTGGTCTTCTGACTTTCTTGGCATTCTTATTATCCTCCTCATGATCTGGGATTTGTATTCTGGTTTTTTTATTTTTCTCACAACCACGGGATCGAGTTTCTCTCCTTGATCGGGGTAAGATCAATTTTCTTAATCTCTTTGTATTCTTATTATCTCACCGCTCTGCGATCAAAATAGGATTAGTATTCGGGTGCATTATTATTCCCGGGTGGGAGGGTCTCTCAACCCTTGTATTTCTAACATCCTATATCTATTCAATTGGACTTCATTCAACTCCGCTCTTCAGTCTGACTTGGAGTGGAAGCATGTGATGTAACTTGGAGTAACCCACTCAGGTAAGTCAGCCTGACCTAATTTATTAGCCTACAGATGAGAACATTCTCTTCGAATCTCGTCCAGAAGAACTCTCTCGACCTAACCCTCGCACAAAGGCTATCTCTCAAGCAAAGTGTCCTAACTGAGTTCTCTTCAACCTCAACCTCCGACCACTCCTCACAACCACAACTACCCTGCAGTCCATAACCACCCTTGACGATATAATCTGCGCCACATACGACTTTGTCGTTATCCCCTAGCGCCCGACCATTTTTTTGTCGACTCAACTAGCTCTCAGCTCGCATGGCAGTCCACGTGGTCACCCTCCTTCGTCGGATATATTTGGTTTGTCAATGGTAAGTACCAGCTATGGTTTTCTCTTATCTACAAAGGCTTTCTTCTCCCTTCGACATTTTTCATTCTTTAGCTTTTTCCTTGTACACGCGAGCTCTACTCTTAACCCAACTTGACAGTCGAAGGAGCCATGCTGACAACGTCGATCCCCGCTAATAGGTGTTGACATGTAGAGTTGTAGATTCAACCAAGAGGGAGCTAGAGGATCAGGAAGGATGGGAGAGGTCCAAGTGGGAAAAAGACACCATCACTTTTGATGGCCACTCTTGAAAATTACAGCTGCCATACCCTACGGTCCATAACCGCTTCTGATGGGGTAGTCTGCACCACGTACAACTCGGCCACCACCCCCTTGGTGATCGACCATTTTTCGTAGACTCAGTTGGATTCTGGCTCGTGTGGCAACCCTCCTTCGTTGGCTATATATGGTTCGTTGACAATAGGTACCAGGTATGATTTTCTCTTACCCACAAAGGCTTTCTTCTCCTTCAAGATTTTGCATGTTTTTTTTTCTTTTTCCTTACACGCGACATCCATTCTCAGCCCAGTGTTGACTTAACCATCGAAGGAGCCACACTAACAATGCCAACCGTTATTGATGGGGTGTGGACATGTAGAGTTGCAGATTCGACCGGGAGGCAGTTGGAGGAGCAAGAAGGAAGGAGGTAGGGGAGAGGCGCGAGCGAGAAAATGACACCATCAAATTGGAGTCATCTGTAGGAAAAGGACAAAAAGCTACAGTAGAAGATGAGCAGAAGATGTTAAGGAGGATGGTAGAGGAGCTTGACCATCACCTGTTGAGCCATAAGAATCGGAGGAGTTGCTTCAAGAAGGACAATGAGAGTGTGAAGGGACCATCACCGAAGTTGTTGATACCTCTGCTCAAATAGAGGGGAAAGATGGAGAACCCTCCTAATGTCCTCCACAAGGCAATAAAGCAGGTGATGCTTTTGTGTCTCGACAAACTTGGCCATCAAGGGGGCTTGTAAGAAGGAACATTAATGGAGCACACCATTAATTGGAGGTCATTGCTCCTTTGCCTCTAAACTCACCATCCTCAAGACTATAGGATTGAGCTTCTCTCTCCGATTGGGGTGAGATCAGTATCTCTTAGGCCCTTTATGTTCACCATCTTCACGATCATGAGATTGGGATAGTGTTCCTCTGGCCTCTAAACGTATCATCTTTATGACCGCGCAATTGAGCATCTCTCCCCAATCAGGGTAGGATTATAATATTGGTATTCTAGCCTTCTTAACATTCTTATTATCATCCTCATGATTATGGGATCGAACTCTTCTACTCGGTCGAGGTGGGATGGGTCTTTTTGCATTCATATTATTATTATCCTCACGACTGCAGGATCGAATTTCTCTCCATAGTCGGGGCAAGATTGGTCTTCTAACCTTCTTGGCATTCTTATTAACGTCCTCACGATCACAGGATCAAACTCCTCTCCCTGGTTAGGGCAGGATGGGTCTTATGACATTCTTGTTATTATTCCTCACAACTGCGGGATAGAGCTTCTCTTCCTGGTCGGGGTAAGATTGGTCTTTTGGCCTTTTAGGCATTCTTATTATCATCCTCATGTCTGCGGGATCGAGCTCCTCTCCTCGGTTAGAACAGGATTGGTCTTATAGCATCTTGGTATTCTTATTATCATATATACTTATGACCGTGTGATCGAGCTTCTCTCCCCGATCGGGGCGGGATGGATCTTCTAGTATTCTTGTTATTATTATCCTCACGATCGCTAGATCGAGCTTATCTTTCCAGTCGAGGTAGGATTGGTTTTCTGACTTTCTTGCCATTGTTATTATCCTCCTCATGATCCAGGATTGGTATTATGGTTTTCTTATTTTTCACAACTGCGGGATTGAGTTTCTCTCCTCGATCAAGGTGAGATCAATTTTCTTAATCTCTTTGTATTCTTATTATCTCCATGACCGCTCTGCAATCAAATCATGATTAGTATTCGGGTGCATTATTATTCCCGGGTAGGAGGGTCTCTCAACCCTTGTATTTCTAACATCCTATATCTATTCAATTATACTTCATTCGACTCCGCTCTTCAGTCCAACTTAGAGTGGAAGCATGTGATGTAACTTGGAGTAACCCGCTCAGGTAAGTCAACTTGCCCTAATTTATCAACCTATAGATGAGAACATTCTCTTCGAATCCTGTCTAGAAGAACTCTCTCGACCTAACGCTCGCACAAAGGCTATCTCTCAAGCAAAGCATCCTAGTTGAGTTCTCTTCAACCTCAACCTCTGACCACTCCTCACAACCACAACTACCTTGTAGTCCATAACCACCCTTGACGATGTAGTCTGCGCCACATATGACTCTGTCGTTATCCCCTGGCGGCCGACCATTTTTTTGTTGACTCAACTAGCTCTCGGCTCGCATGGCAGTCCATGTGGTCACCCTCCTTCCTTGGATATATTTGGTTTGTCGATGGTAAGTATCAGTTATGGTTTTCTCTTACCTGCAAAGGCTTTCTTCTCCCTTAGACATTTTTCATTCTTTAGCTTTTTCCTTGTACACATGTGAGCTCTACTCTCAACCCAACTTGACAGTTGAAGGAGCCATGCTGACAACGTTGATCCCGGCTAATAGATGTTGACACATAGAGTCACAGATTCAACCAGGAGGGAGCTGGAGGATCAGGAAGGATGGGAGAGGTCCAAGTGGAAAAAGGACACCATCACTTTTGATTTTGATATCTTCTTTAGACCCTGAAACATTTTTTTTACATTCTTCTTGTTGATATATTTGCTTCTTCTCATCATTCTTTTGATGAAGTGTGTCATCTCACTTTGAAGAGTGTTTATCTTCAGTACTTTCGATTTCCTGTTCTGATTCCGAAGATGATGTGCTTTACTCCTTTTGTATTTCTTTTTTCTTTGCAACCAAAGCAATACTCTTTTCCTTTAGTTCAAGGTTTGCTTGTTCTTCTAGCTCCATTTCACAAAATAATTCATCAAGTTTTACAAAAGAAAAATCTCTCGATACCTTATAAGAAGCTACCATGGATGACCAAAGAGTAATATGAGGGAAGACTTTTAGAACCTAATTAGATTGTAATTCTTGATGTGTTCTCCGCATGAAGTGTATTGTTTACATTTTAAAAAACCTTTTTGCATTTGACTAATGCCTTTTCCTTCTTTCGTTTGGAAGTTCTATGCTTGACTTGTTATCAAATCACATTTAACAATTCTTGAAGCATGCGCACTTTCATGCAGTTTGATTAGCTTTTCCCATAGCTTCCGAAAAATGTCTATATGCAAAGTTAAGGTGGTTTTGATATTAGCTTGTTCTTTGAATGGATAAACAGTATTTAAAAATCAAATGTTTTTAATTTAAAAATATTACAATTACCCTCACACATTTGTGGACAAAAATAAAAAAGGCGCCTCATTTTTTTCAAATTATCGAAAGAGCATCCTTTTTGATTTTTTTAATCAAAATGGCAAACTGCTCCACCAACAACCCTTGTACAATTATCCAACGGTCTTTTATTATATTATTCCTACATTATCTCCTGTGAGACTGAGATGAAATTGGTGCTTGAGGCCGAGTAGTCACCTGAGTCCGAAGCCGAGATCGAGACTTGAGGCTGAGATGAGATCGGCGCTTGAGCCGAGTAGTTGCCTAGGTCGGAACCCCAAGTCAAAGGTTGTCAGCCGACAACTCTTCAGAGTTTTATATAATCCTATTTGACCTTTCCTCTCCTCCTTTTTTTAAGGCTATGTGGCATTCACGCGGCAGCGCCACGTGGCAGCTCGACTATTCCACAATATCAGACGGCAAAAGATGAAATCGTCATCTTGACGGCCCCTCCAAGGTGACCCACCACTATTTGGAAGGGAGTAAATCACAGCAACACTCTTACAAAAATCATCTTTATGAATCTTGATCAAGTGGTAGCCTTGGCAAAGTGGAGAACACTCCTACAAAAATCATCTTTATGAATCTTGATCAAGTGGTAGCCTTGGCAAAGTGGAGCGTATATATGATAATGCAAGTAGTGTGACAGCGATTGAAGTTTACAACACGCAGGTATGCAAAATTCTTACTACTAAGAGCAAAGAGGTGGAAAAGTGTTGCAACTGTGAGACCCAGTTACGTTCCTCACCATGGCCCAACAAACTCACAACTCTTCACTTCCCAACCATTGAAAGAGATGGAGAGCCGAAGATTTTTGATTTATTGAAGGATTAATGAATGCCTTTAATTGAAGAAATGAGGAGAGATGAATGCAAGGATAAATCTAGGAGTCATCTTGTAAATACCACATAGACCATATCCTCAACTAAGTAGGTATAAGATGGTGAAAGGAATAGAGGCACGATCAACCGTAATTGCTAAAGGATTCAGAAGTGATTTAGAAATTAACTATGATTTTTTAATTAATTGGGACTCGTGATGTACTACTAAGTATCACTCATGATTGATCCATAATTAATTGTTAATTATAGATAGCTAACATAAATTGAAAACCTATAAGGTCATACACACTATAAATTTTTTCAAGAGACATAAAATAAGTTTGACAATTGGATTCTCAGATCGAGAGCAATTGAGTTTAATTGGACTAGATGAATGACAAATATAGAAGATATTTTATTAGAAAAGAAGTACAGATGGGTCACATCTTTTGAAGACAAAATGAGCCATTTTTGATTTAATTATAAACTAAATTAGTTTAGTTTTAATTAAAGGTTATTTGATTTTGAATCAAACTTGAGGCTAAAAGATAGACGTTTAGTTTAACAGATTCTATTAATATTTCTTAATGAAATTATTTTTGTTAAACACCTATAAATATATCTCATATGAAGAGTTATTGACATAGATTAAAAAGCTAATTTTTAGGTTTTAAAAATCTAATAACAAACTCCCCTCTTCTCCTCTTGTAGTCACCCAAGCAATCCCCTTCTCAAGTTGGTGCCACCCACTTTTGTTAAGGCTTCTTGTTGCCGTCGGACAAAGAACCTCCTACAAAGCTCACCACCTATTTCTAATCCTTCAAGGATCAGTATCTCCCAAGGGCCAGCCATTTTGAAACCACAAGGAGAAGCAACGGTTGTTTCTCCACCGAAAGTCCTTTCGATTTGGTTTTTTATTTTGGGAAAATTGTTGCTACTAGAACATCCACACCATATTAGTTCACTACCCCTTATTGACAATGAACCATATGACCTTCGAATGGAGGCATGATCCCCTCCATTCAATTTGATTCGTATCGCCGGATTGCTTTGAACTGCAAGATATGGAATCAGACTGTAGGTCCTCTCTTAGATCAGTTGTCTCCTCCCTTTGACTAGTATCACAGTGGAGACATGACACGTGACTTAGAGAAGTCATCTCAAGGAGATTTTGACATGGATACGAGTAGAGGCAACATTGCACAAGATTGCTAGTTGATGTCATTTCCGCTCTGCATCTTTCAAAAGGTATAAAATTATTTATATCTTATTCATGATTATGTTTGCATGCGTGTATTTTCTTGGATGGGCTACATAATTAGTGATAAATTTATTTATTACACTTCCGTTGATATGATTTATGAAATTAAAATTTTAAATTACACATGTAGAAATTCAACAGTGGTATCAGAGTCACCGTGTGTTCACATAGATTGTAGATCTTTATTTGATGTGTTATGGGTTGTCTAAAATTTTATTTTGGATATGTTAGGATAGGAAAATTATTTTCTAATCCAATATAGAAAATTTTCACATTTTCCATATTTAGAAATCTAATTTTAAAAATTATTTCCTAATATGATTAGGAAAAATTAATTTTTAATTAAATTAAAAATTTTTAGATTAGAAAATTTTCTAATATGTATATATGTAATTAGATTTGGGAATTATTTCTAATCTAATAAAAGAATTATGTTTTATGAAATCGAATTCCTTCACATATATATATCCGAAACTAATTTAGGACAACGAATGACATAACTCTTGTCATAATGTATGTCATGTTATATGCATGATTAATATGATTATATTGAAATGTCATAATTATGCCATGTAGATGCATGTAAATAGTGTTTCTATGTTGCATGTAGTTGATGAGACCTAATAGGAAAGCCCTTGTTTAAATTTTAAAGCTTACACCTTCTATTAATATGATCGAGAACTAGAGTTTAATTATAAGCATGAGTTGTTGGACTCTCTCCATGCTCAACTTATAATTAAATATATTTAGACTATTAAGATATGATTTCATGATTAATGAGTCAGCTTTAACTTGAAGCATTGATTTGTTGGACTCTCTCCAAGGTTGATGTGGATAGGGGTGAAGTTGGATGATATACATATGATGTATATATATTAATGAGTTAACAACCTAATGTTTATGAAAATATCAATTAGTTGATAGCATAATGTGATAGTTATATTTATATGATATATAATTGGTATACTTGATACCTACCACTAGAAATAAGAATGACTTGTTTTGGACTCTCTCCAAGATTGTTCTTATTTATAGTGGATATCAACCCACTTGGAGAAAACCTACCATCTCCCGAATTCAAAGTGAAGGCTCTTGAATTTGATAAGCAAGTAGAACTCCCTTTTATGTATGTAAATTATTTGCATTGCATAATAAAATTTATCTCTCTTATGTATGCTCAATTATGTATTTCTTGGTTAATAGAATCAACATATTTTTCTTTAAATTTGTGCTCAATTTTATATTGACTGGACTGAGCTTCTTAGACTGACTTTGAAATCTAATAATTGTTCTTAAGATTGAAAAGATAGCGTATGCCCTGGATGAGTCTCTTTCCCCGAGACTACTTGATGATATAATATCAGACCAAATGTTGATCCATTAGAAACATACGACTGATCCTGAGCTTGCTAGTTGCATCATGCTAGCCTCAATGTCCCTAGAACTGCAACAACAACATGAGCATATGGATGCTCATATGATTGTTTACCATCTTGTTGAGTTGTTGATGAGCAAGCTAGACGTAAAAGGTCGAGATCACTAAGCTTCTCTTTCACTCAAAGATACAGGAGGGGTCATCTGCAGTACAGTTCATACTAAAAATGAATGACTTCATTGAGCGGTTGTGGTCACTTTGACTTATTATGGATAATGAATTAAGTATTGACTTATTCTATATAGTTTGTCTGATAGCTTTCGTAGTTTGTGATGAACTATCAAACGAACCATTTTAAATCCACGATTTCAGAGCTGATCAACATGCTCAAAACAGTGGAGTCATCTGTTAAGTAAGAACAAAAAGTTGTGATGTTATTTGATACTATGAAGAAATGCTCTGAGAAGAGAAAGTCAAAAGATCAAGCTAAGGAAAAGAAAAAGGCTAAGAAAAAAGAACTAGCACCAAAGGGATTGTGTCACCATTATGGCAAGATGGGACACTACGAAGAATGTGCAAGATTTATCTTGAGTCCATGAAGGAGTAGGCATCCGATGCCTCATCTCCTTCAAACATTCTCGTAAAGATGATCGATTAACATACTACATGTGTCATTGTCGCCTTGGCCATATAAGTAAAAAGCGCATGTTCGAATTACACAAGTGTAAAATTCTAGATACATTTGAATTAGATTCATTTAATGCATGTTATTCATGTTTAAAAGGCAAGATGACTAGGTTACCTTTTAAGGGAAAAGGTGAACGAAAGAATGACACTTTGGCCCTTATACATACCAATGTATGTGGACCCATGTCTACTCATGCGCGAGGAGATTATAGCTACTTCATCGCCTTTATCGATGATCACTCACATATGGGTATGTGTATCTATTGAGATACAAGTCTAAGTCTTTGAAAAGTTCAAAGAATTTAAACATAAAATAGAGAAACAACTTGGTAAGAGTATTAAAGTACTTTGATCCGATCGAGGTGGTGAATACTTAAGCCAAAAGTTTCAAGATTATCTTAGGGGCAATAGAATATTATCTCAATAGACTCCACCTTATAAAAAAGTAGACAACTCTTTCACCAAAGTGGGGGTCACTAGCAACCTCATCAACACTTTCAACTATATTCAGATTAATTCCAACAAAAATTGACTTCTGTTTGAAATCAGAGGAGGTCTGTTTACCATCTAGAATTCTTCTAGGAGATGCTAGTCGAAAAGCATTAGTAGTAGCAAAACCCTTCCACCCAATCTCTTGAAAAATAGTAGTGAAATATGCAACTGGCATGGACTCAACTTTTATCAAATGCCTGTTCGGCACATAGTCAGCAATCCAATCCACTTGCTGATGTTCTGCCTTTGATGTAGAAGAATCACTATTGAAAGAATCCAATTTGGATGAGACAGTAGATTTTGAAGGAACCAAAGATGTTCCTTCGGATGGAGGAGAAACAAAAGCTAAAGAATGATAACTAGTTTCTTTTTAAATGGAATTACTTGGTTTGGCTTCTATAATATTCATATCAATCTCTTCCGTTTGTTTTGTTTCTTCTTTAATTTGAAGATTTATATCAATGTCATTGTCATATATTGATTCACTAATCACCTTGGTCTCGTCTGCATGTTGAAAAAATTGGGACGCCGGATCAATGCAAGACGAGATGATAGAGATTAGGGCTTCGTTGATAGATGAACCAGGCTATTGATTGTCATCAGACAAAGTGGGCTTCTAATATTCGATCAATGTTTCATCTAGGTCATTCTCTTCTTCGTCAGCATTGTCATAAATTAGATCATCAAATATTTCAATCTTGCCTTCTATATCTTCCTCAATTAATATATTGTTAGCTTGTGAGGACAACAAATAGAATATGAATACTGAGGGTGAGCTGACCAACAATTTTGTTCGCACCTAAACATTGGCTTTTGATTCTGTAACTTTTCACCAACTAGGACATGTTGGGAACTTGCATCTTGTTTCAATGTATGAAGTTGCTGAGATAGAGATTGAGTGTATTCAAATGGAAGAAAGTAATCTTTTATCTTCTTCTTCATTTTCTCCCAATCAGTGATCTTAGCCTTACCTTGTCTATCATGTGAGTGTCGCAATTGCCCACACCATATGGATGCTTGGCCTCTGAGTTTGACAACAATCGATTTCACTTTAACACAATCGGACACTTTCTCATAATAAATTTTTTTTTTCCACTTCGTTAAGTCAATCAATAAATTCCTCAATCCCAGAAAATTTGGGAAGATTAACTAGAAATCCAATATCTTCATATCGCTTCTTTCGACCATAGTTTTCACGATTGTGATAGAAATTTTAAAACTGAAAGAATTAGGATAAGAGAACGTTCGATCTTTTAGATCTTGCGCTGCTAGATGCTGGGATAACTTTGTGACTTGTCTCTATAGATCTTTAAGTATCTCGTCTGAGATGCGTCAATCACGGTGCGAGACTTTCTTAGCTAGAACTTGCTTGTCACGACCATGATGATAATCCATCGGATCTGAGAGCTTTGATATATATCAACTAATGTCGGACGGGATAGCGATTATCCTACGGGTAATATTGAATTCGTTGGTTGATTATGAACATCGAAAATCAATCATCTAAAACATGTTGATTCGAAAAAATACTAAGAGATAGAAAAATAAATGGCACTATCAAAAATATTATTAAACTAAAACTTTTTTTCTTAAACATTAACTAACAAGATACGTATATACATCCAAAATCTTAATTTGTAAAAGAAAGAAAAAAAATCTTAATAGAAAAGAAAATTTTTTAATGGACTTGAAATCCTAACAATCCTAAATGAATTTAAAATTTTAAAATATAAAAAAATAAAAATTTTCAAAACTACCCTTAATACTAAAATTTTTAAAAATTATTAAAAATAAAAATTATAAAAAATAATAATAATAATTTTTGAATCCTCCTCCGTCATTTTTACTATGACAATTTACATTCCATTCTCCATTAGTTTTATATTTGTTTCCTCCTTAACATTTCCATCGCCCTTGTATCTTCTTTGAACACCTATTGCTACTCTTCATTAGTTTAGGAAGAATTCTCCCCATCATTCATACCATAAATTTCAAGTATGAATTCATAACTTCCTAAGTTTCTTTAAGGTACGCCATAGAATCCAAGGAAGTTTCAAACTTGGAGCACCATAAGATATGCTCATTTGATTGGAGCCTTGAACATTTTCTTCGATGGTGAATCGGTGAATCAGATGAATTTTGAATTGATCTCTTCTCTTCTCTTCTCTAATTCTGTCACACCCCGAGAAGGCCGTCCAAAAAATTTCGACAGCATATCCCCAGTAACTATGACAATTCCCCTAATACAAACATGCATACACAGCCACAGGCGGCTGGAATAAGGACTACACGTCCAATAAACTTCACAACACACAAACATGCAAGATAAGGCCTACACGGCCACACAACAATAATCACATGCACGAATAACCGAATATGCGACGAAAGCAATACATACTAAGCGGAGACATCAGAATCCAAATCAACATCCAATAACAAGTATAAATCCATCACAACACAGTCTATGTCCACACTACAATCCAATGAGGAATACAAAACCATAACCGAAAGAAATACCACTATACCAACCAACAACACTCCGGATGTGAGACAGCAGCAGTCGACTGAAACTCCAAGCTCCAAGTACCTATCTGCTATCTGGGGAGAAAACATAACAACCCCAGGGTCTGGGTAGTGAGCATTAGATACTCAGTGGGTACAGGAAGAAGTGCATGTCAAGATACATAGCAGGAATAAAATAAGGAACAACTAGAACAACTGGTATAGACTGAGTAGGAAATAACAACAAGTAACAGGAAACAACATGGATCATGGTAGTAATCATGGTATATCAACAGAACAGAATAGGAATAATCCTACTATACAACAGGTATAGAATAATCAACAGGTATCATGAATCAGAGGTGTATCATGGTATATGAATCATGTAAAATCATATAATGCATGTCATGGCATACAATGCAACAGTCATAGATCATACAAGTGAAACAATCACACAAAGATACTGTAAACAATAATGCAGTATAATATACAACCAATACATACTAGCACCCACACAGGCAGTGCAATAATAGTCGCACCCACACGGGCAGTGTGTAGCACCCACACAGGCAGTGCTAAAATGTTCGTACCCACACAGGCAGTACGATAATGATGGCACCCACACAGGCAGTGCATAGCACCCACACAGGCAGTGCTATAATGATCTCACCCACACAGGCAGTGAGATATAA
>JAOBBC010000063.1:1124835-1138556 GCA_025388495.1 Curcuma longa
CATATAAAAACAAGAGCAGTCCCCCGAACTAGGAAATATAGAATATAATGTCATATGCACGGATAAGGGATGCAATGTACACAAGATATAGCATGAAAACCATAAAGATGTGCAAATAAAGTATAAATACAAATGTAAACCCTATGCACATCAAGCACGTGATGTGCTCTTTGTTTCTCCAGGCTCCTAGTATCGGTTGCTCCTTTACCGCCGGTGGTGCCGTCCGATTCTTACGAGTACGATACTTATTTTTATAGTGTCCTCTCTCCCTGCACTTAAAACAAATAATATGATATTTAAAATGAACTTTTAAAATCATACCTTTTTCTCCCTCCATCTTTGCCATCTTGCTCCATGGTAATGAGTCCAATTAAGAGCAGGTCTGCTCTGATACCAATTGTAGGATCTTGTAACACGCTAGAGGGGGTGAATAATGCGTTCTTTGCTTTTTCATTCGTTCATTCATTCTATCAGAAACACTTGTAGCGGATATTAGAAATAAAACATAGGGACATGCAGATTTTTACTTGGTTCATAACCCCCAAGGGTTAGTATGTCCAAAGTCTATGTACGGGAGGCGCCCGTCCACTAGTGGTCTCCTTTTCAAACGTTGTTCAGAGGTGGAGAAACTTGTCTTATATTCTAAATATAATAACAATGAATAAAGTAAAGACTGAAAGAAAGTAACTATATAATTCATCGATCTGGAAGTCCTGAGCGTTGTCCACTCTTCCTGAATCTTCCCTGATTGCAAAAGTCTAGCCCCGTTCGTGTACTGAATCACCACTAGATGAGAGGGATGGCTTGTAATTGATTGTTTTGGATGTGCACGTCTACCCCCCCCCCCTTTATAGCACCTTCCGATCGACTGGAATGCATCTCAGGTCGACCCCACGTAGACCGTGATCTTCTTTCTCCGTGGCTGACTTGGCCTTCCGATCGACTAAAACCACTATTCAGGTCAACTCCAATCTGACGTGGCAGATCTGGATAGACTTTGGCTTCCATAGCATTTATCCACCTTCGGCCAACTAGAATCAACATACCGGTCGACTGGAACTAATTGACTCAGGTTTGACCTGAGTTGACCCTGGGCTTGGTTCAGCTGCCTTTGTTTGCTTTACCTCTGCTTTCTCCATCTTGCTTCCAGCTCCTGGTTCCTGCAAGACAAGCATACAAACAAACAAAATAACTTAAACCTTCCCTTCTGGGTCTAACTTTGGATTTCTACCGAAACCCTGGGTTAGTTTGACGCCTACTGTTCCACTCCGGGAACACGCCCTTATCCACTCCACTCAGGAGAAGTTTTGCCAACAGACTTGTTGGACTTCCCGCTTATCTTTATCCTTGGCCCCCAGGAATTTGCTGCTATGACTCGGTCCTCTAGACCGCCTAGACTTCACCAACCCTCTAGTCCTCCTGACCGTACTTGATTGGACTTTGGTCATGCTTCCCGATCCTCTGACACTGCATAGACTTGCATCTAGTGCACTCGACCTGCTAAGACTTCTGCTTGATCCTCCAAACCAAGACTTTCCTTTGCCTAGCCTACAACTAGGACTTTTCCTTGCCTAGCCTACAACTAGGACTTTCCCTTGCCCAATCTTCCAGATCAAGACTTCCACTGCCTAGTCTAACCGACTAGGACTTCTCGCTAGTCATCTGGTCTAACTAGACTTTACTCACTCACATCCAAACATCAGATCCTGCTTGGATCAACCCTTGGCCAAACTAACCAGACCTAGGTGTATTATCAAACATCGAAACTCTAGACAAGATCTAGTGCTTCTTGCACCAACAAACTTATCCTGATATTATGTTGATTATACCTGAATAGATGTAGTCCTTATTTGATGAGTTGAGCATCATAACATCTACATACTAGTAGTAGGTGTTGTGTTGTTGTTGTTGTTGGCACTCACCTGACACCGTGTTGTGGTGGGACAGGAGTGAGAGCATTTATTGTACTATATTGGGTGCAACCAGGACTGGCTAGATAGCCCTCCTGAGATACTGCCCGCTCCCCACTTGATTAGTAGTGGTTTGTTGTTGGAGCCTGTGTAGTTGTCCTATCGTGCACCTTAGTTTACTACATTGGGTGGGTGATTGGGGATGGCGAGTGCAGATAATGACCATGCATGTTGCATGTGATGTGTGTTGCATATCAGCATGCATTTGTTGGTAGATTATTATATTGCATTTGTTGCTTTACAACATCTTTGTGTGTGACTATTGCACTTGTTTGATATATGAATGTTGTATTATATGACATTATATGCATTGTTTGAATTCACATGATTCCTATTACCTGTTAATTAGTAATGACCTTTTTCCTAATGTATCATTTGTAGAGATTGTATATTCTTTGATATCTCTATTGATATATATGTTGTGCACTTCTATCTTGTATTCCACTGAGTATTTTATACTCACTACCCAGACCTTGGAGTGTCTTTTATTCTTCCTCAGGTAGCAGGCAGGATTATACTTTGGAGCTTAGAGTTCTACTAGACTGCCCCCATCTCACAGCACGAGAGTTTATCTGGTGGTTTTACTTCGTATGGATTTTGGTTTTATTTGGTCTGTGAACTTTATTCATGGACTTGTAGTGTTTTTGGTGTGTATTTGAGACTTGGACTTTCGTTTATACTTGGGTGGATTTGGATCTTGTTATGTTTCTGCTGTGGAATTTTTCTTATCTCATGTGAATTTTTCATATACACGTTTTGATTTTTGTGCATGTGTTAGTTTACTAGTTTGTGGCTGTGTGAGCCTTATTCATGTAGTTTAGTATCTGTTATGTACTTTATGATGTATGGATTGTGGCCATGTGGGCCTTATGCTATTTGTATTTAGGAAAGTTGAATTGTTACAGGGGAGATGCTGTCGAAATTTTTCGGACAGCCATCTTCCGGGACGTGACACATAGTGTACTATTACAATATTCAATATTATTATATATATAAAATAACATTATAACACATACATATGCCAAATAATAATAAAACAATACACACACATACACATGTAAAAGCAATCATATCCCAAAATTTAATCATCATTATAATCTGAATCAATAACATTAACAGTTTATAAGTCTTCATCGCTAGACTGTATTAGTACATCAAGCTTTTCACTATTGGACATCTTTTCATCATCTATTTCCTTGTACGTGACATTTACATCTACAAGTAATTGGGGTGTAGATTGAATTTATGAATAAATCAAATGTATCTCCACTTTCTTATTTTAAAATGCATCATTGATTTGGGTCATGATGGAGTTCAACATTTCTATGATCGAGCGAGCTTCATTCAATAAACTGCTAACCATTCACTAGATCTTCTTCTCTTCATCGGATATTTAGTATAGAAAACTTGGCTAGCCTGTACTGCGAAAATGAAGGGTTAAAACTTATTAAATCTTTTATTTGTATGAACTTCAACTAAATTGTAGTTTGAATGTATTCTAGTACTTATACTTGGAGTCAAATCATACCATGAACATTTGAATAACAC
The DNA here is from genome assembly GCA_025388495.1 of Curcuma longa. Lineage (NCBI taxonomy): Eukaryota > Viridiplantae > Streptophyta > Magnoliopsida > Zingiberales > Zingiberaceae > Curcuma > Curcuma longa. The sequence goes on from JAOBBC010000063.1 coordinate 1,128,354, forward strand.
ATACCTTTTTATGAGTAAAATAGGATATTCAACCTCAATGTTTTCATCAAGTATACCATAGTAATCAAATTTAATATAAGTGTTGTTGATAGATCCTTTTACGTAAACACCTAAATTATAGGTCAGTGTGTGTGAATCGCATTGTGCAACATGAAATTTGAAGCCATTAACATAATAACCAGAGTAGATTTTTATGTTACGAGGAGGTCCTAATGTAAGATCCAATATCCTTTTATCTTGCACATTTGATATTCTATGGTTCTTCACCTTAAAAAGTAGATATGATATAAATTATTGATTATATAATACACTTCAAGAACATAAATTAGTCTCTAACTTACATAGATTTCAAACTAGAGTACAAATTCCATTTCTAACTTCTTCTCTATCTCACTTGCACCTATTGATGGATTTTGTAGTTGTAGTTATTATTCGTATAAGCTGTCAAGGAAGGTAATTTTAAGACATGATTTAATAATCAAACATAAGGGGAAAAATATTTGAATATGGAAGTTAACTCACTTTATATAGAGTTTAACATCATCATAGTTTAGGAGTATGTATGTTCTTGTTCATGGTATTCCTTTGCATTTAACCATCTACAAACAGATGCACCCATTGGCTTATCAGAAAACTTGAAAATATAAAGCATCTCTAGGTCGATCGATTATCATCATAATTTCGAGGGCACTTGCAATGTCTGATTTTCATATTATCAACAAAAAAATATAAGTAGAAATAATATGCTTCTTTAACCAAATAAGCATTATATATTGACCCTTCAACTCTTGCTTTATTATGAATATTATTCTTTAATCTCCTAAAAAATGGTTCAAATTGATACATCCATCTATATTGCACAGGACCAGCTAGTCATGCCTCATAAGGTAAATGAACTAGTAGATATTCTATTGAATCAAAAAAAAAATAGGTGGAAAGATATGCTCAAGTTTACATAGTATAAGAGGAATGTTTGTTTTTAGTCAAAGCATATCGACCATCATAATAGCCCTCGATATCAAATATATGAAAAACAGACTCAATCATTTTAGAATATTTATTTTCTCAAAATCAATTTCGAGTGAATGAGAAATTAATTATTAAATTGACCCCCAAATAAAGTCCATCACTGATATGGATCAGTGACATAACACGATCTGAGTATCAAGTGGGCTTATGTGGATCAATGACATAGATCATTGGATTAAGATGGACAAATCAAGTTCATCGAACTGAGAGAGCATAAGTGACTCTTCGGATGACTCAATTTAGCCATTTATGAAATTAAGCTTGTATTTGTTTAAAAACCATGGTAAATATGTATCACAATTGGAATATTCGAGGATAATTGGCAGCTTGATGTATGCCACTAACTACACACATCTGAATATTACCTATGCAGTCAACAAATTAAGTAGATTTATAAGTAATCCAAATGATGACCATTGAAAGACATTAATAAAAGTTCTTAAATATTTAAGATATACCATAGAGTATAAATTATATTATAAGAGAAATCCATTGGTACTAGAAGGCTAGTGTGATGTAAATTGGATAACTGACATAAAAGACTCTAAATCTACTAGTTGATATGTATTGATCATTAGTGGTGGAGCGATGTCATAGAAATCCATGAAACAAATGTGTATAACTCTATCAACTATGGAATATGAGTTTACAACCTTACATAGAGCCATAGAAGAAGTCGAATGACTTCGTAACTTCTTAGAGGATATCCCATATTGAGCAAAGCTAGTGTATGCTATAATGATATATTGTGATAATCAATTGACAATTGAAAGGGCATAAAATAGCATGTACAATGGTAAGTCATGATATATTCATCGAAGACACAATTTCATTAGACATTTGACCTCAAATGAACTTATCTCTATTGTTTATGTCAAATCGAAAGATAACTTGATGAATCCATTGACAAAAAATTTGAGTGAAGATCAAATATCCTACACATCAAGAGAAATGTAATTAAAAATCTACAAAAAAGAACATTTATAGTAGTAACCAACCTTGTTGATTAGAGATCCCACGATCTTAGTTCAATGGGATAACGAAATTATGAAAGTTCATATGAGCACTTGGACTAGTTCCCCTCTCATTCCTAGGATGGAAATGTATTTCCTATCATATGTAGTGTGGTTAAGTTATAAACTTTAATGACACCTATACTTGAAAAAGTGGAGTATGGTAGGGTAATCTTGATAGGGGGTTACCTATATAAGTGTGAAGATAAACTGCTTCAATGAAACACTTATGAATTCAAGATGTTATTCATGACCAAAACGGACACAACAGTGAGAATTAAAGGTTATTGTATAAGTACCATTGTCTTGCTTTTCACAAACAGTTGAGTAGTTCAAAGCATCACGTTCACTAAGCAACCTAGCAAATTCAATGGTATTCTACTATAGAAGTTCAAAGCCACAAGTTACCTGTCCTAATACAATAATCTTTCGATTGAATCTCCTTTGATGTCAGCATACATGCTTGTATTAATTTTCATTCATGTGGAGGAATTGTTAGAAAATTAATTTTAAACTAATAAGTAGGTTCCGTCCGATAAATATCAAAATCTATGATTGAGTAGATCATTTTAGAATATTTATTTTCTCAAAATCAATTTCAAATGAATGAGAAATTAATTATTAAATTGACCCCAAAGAAAGTCCATCACTTGATATGGATCGGTGACATAACATGATCTGAGTATCAAGTGGGCTTATGTGGATCAATGACATAGATTGTTGGATTAAGATGGACAAATCAAGTTCATCCAACTGAGAGAGCATAAGTGCCTCTTCGGATGACTCAATTTAGCCATTTATGAAAGACTTACAAATGAAGGGACAAAGTACTCTTTTACATGGGGCTTGATGTGAACCATTAGTTTCAAAATGGATTAATCAAATGAACCCAAGTGAAGGGGCATTGTGTTCCTTGGGAAGGGATGTGATCTGGATCGTCCAATTCAAGATAGACAAATGAGATCTGATTGAACTAAGAGGTTCTTCTAACCCTTCACAAAGTATAAATAAGACCCCTCACTTTTTCATTTCATTCATTCAATTCAAAATATAAGCATTGCATTTTATACTTGCATTTTGGAGAGTACATCCAAGAATGTACTTTGCTTTCCAACCATGACTATCTCTGATGCTCCTCATCTTGTAATTCTTTGGGCATCTTATACAATCCTTCTCTGATTTTTCACGAGGCTTATATGTGTCATTGGGAACTCTATGCATGTATACTTAAGTTCCTACATACTTAGACATAAATTAAATGTAACACACGGTCTAAAAATAATTTTCCCAAATATTAAAACTCATAATCACATCGGACAACTCATGGATTGAAAGTTCCAACAAAGACCACATATAAACACATACTTGAGGTATTATTGCACCAACACATTTTAGGTGGCCCATGATTGTTTTGGAAATATCTGTGTTTGTCTCGTGATAGGTTAGATAAAATAATTTGATTTAAGTGGTCAGCGTTTTCATAGATTAATAAAAAAAGCCCAATCATAAGATTGTCATTAAAGAGTTGATCCATGAGTTCTTTTAAATCAGTTCAATTTTTAATTTTGAATTTTTATTAACAAAATAAAAAAATAATAAAAATATTAAGAATTTTTAATTTTTTTTATTAAACCGATTAAGTTTTTATTAAAAGGTTTTAATATTTTTAAAAAATTAATTAATTCACGTTCTAATGGAATGCTCAGCTCTAAGTGTACCATCCCAAGTAGCCATAATGCTGGAGCTTAGACATGTGATGCCTATGATATATATTATCTAAGCTTAAAGATTTATATGCAATCGAATAATAAATCCAAAATGATACGATCTAAAGATGTTTTTTTCAGGAGACAAATGGCTAAGAATGACAATAGAGAAGTAGATATCTAAGATATATAAGATGATAGCATAATGCTACAAAAGTCATATATTAATTTTGTGCTACAAAAGTCATAATGCTTTCCTGATAGCTTTGCACCATTAATAATAAATTATAACATGATGAGTGTAGATAAAATGCTTAGAGAGATATGGTCTATACCTAATACCAAGGGAGGTCGACCACAAGAAATTAAATGATAAGGTGCATTTGATGGTGATGGCCATGATTACTTTTGGTGAGATGATCTCTACTCATGGGAAATGATACAAGAGTTGTAGCAATAAATATACTACATTATACTCAACCGTGTAAGTAAGTTTCTGTATTACCTAAATCACGTAATTAATTTTTATAATACCTAAATTATATATCATATTTCTGAAATATCCCTCTAGGACTATCTCGACTCTTTTAGAGGCATTAGGTAAAAAAAATAATTATTTTTTAAATATTAATATTAATTTTTTAAAAATAAATTTTAATTTATTTTGTTTTTAATTTTTTAGAAGTAAAATTACTAATAAAATTTTATATTCAAATTTTAATAATAACTTTTTATTTAATAAAATTACTAAATTATTTAATATATTATTAAAACTTTATTAATTTTAATTTAAAAGAATTCTATTAAAAATATACTAATAGGTATTGTCAATAGTATTCTATAAGCTATTTATGTATTGAAAAAAAATTATTTTTTTATAAGATTTAATAATTTTAATTCTAAATTTATTATTTTTTAAAAAAATTAATTTTGAAAATAAATCTAAATCATCAATATATAACATGTCATTTTTTTTTATAAAAAAACTCAAGATTAAAATATGCTTATTGCAAAAAAATTTCATCAAATAAATATGATGAGAAACTAAAAAAGTTTATTTTTAATTTATGTAATAAAAAAATTCAATTTTATGCTTAAAAAAACTAGCATACTCTTTATGTTGAATGAATGAAGAACACCTATTTTTTGTTCTTATCAAAGAAGAGGGAAACAAAGTGAGGAAGAGAGATCATCGATGAAAGATAAAAAGAGTATCCTTTGAGAGTAACTGTGAGAGCGTATATTTTTCAGAGATTAATGCAGAAACATAAAAATCAACTAGGTTTTATAAAATAAAATATATAATTTAAAAAATTAACAACAAATAAAATTCAAATAATCTAAAATTACAAATAGATATTTTTAAAAAAATTGATTTAAAATTAAAGTGAATGTGTTTTTTAAAAATTAAATATAAATAATATAAAAATATATATAAAAAAAAAAAGTAGGGCCGCATAGGTCTAATAGCCTATGCCTTGAGCCACATTATCCTCTTTCTCTATAGATCCATTAGTTAGTTTTGTCTGGAATTGAATGATGGATTTAAAGAACTTTGAATCACTCTAAATCAAAATTCATATATTTCTGAAAACCTCCTTAATGTATTTATGCCCTATTATCTAAATTTGGTAATGTAAATTGAGAGTGGTGAATTAAATCGAGAGTACAGTTCTAAATTTTTATTTTATTAATTTAAAATTTTACTATTCTTAATTTACGCTATCAAATTTAGATATGATGAAATATATATATATATATATATATATATATATATATATATATATATATATATATATATTAAAAAATTTATAAGAAAAAAATATATTTTTTTTTATAGTGTCGGAATGCTCTAGGTCTATTAGTTAATTTCGGATGAAATTTAAAAATTTGATATTTTTCGAACAAAGAGAGTCCAAAGAACTTATTAGTAGTGTTGATTAGTGAGTATCATTATCTTAAACCTTATAATGAGCTTGTGATAAATTTTATCGAGCCTTTTCAAGTTTAAAAATTCACTATTCTTAATTTAAGTTATCAAATTCAGATATGAGGGCATAAATACATTAAGGCAGTTTCCAAGAATATATTGATTTTTGTTTTAAATGATTCAAAATTCTTTAAGTCCATCAATCAATTTCGTCTGATGAACTTAAAGAGAAAGAGGAGTATTTTGGGAATATGATACGTGATTTGGATATTATAAAAGTTGGATACGTGATTTGGATAATATTGAAATTTACTTATGTGATTCACTAAAATACCGATAAATATAAAATAAACTTTTGTCATTGTCCTCAAAGCTAATTGTAGAACTAAATGACTATTACTAATTTCTAATGTGATTAGGTATATTATTATAATATAATATATAAAAAATAGTTTTTGTTTTTAATAAGAATAAGAGTTATTCTTCTTAAGAATAAAATTTTTATACGATTATTGAAATATTTAATAATTTGAATGTTCTGTAATTATCAAACAGAAACTAAAAAATTCAATACGAGTAATCTAAAAGAAAATTTATCTTTGACATTATTAAATTTGTAAATCTTATTGAATTGACAAGATGTCTAAGCCTCCTTTTTTAAAAAAAAGATGGAATGCCATGTTTTTTTTAAGATTTTAGATATTGGTTGAGATATAAATGTAAAATGTTTGAAAATTAAAAGAGTTTATATTTTAAGTAGATTAACAAATGAGTAAAGGTATCAAAGCACTTTAATAGATTGAGATCACAAATACTTGTCTATAAAGTTTATATATCACTTGAAGGATAATGAGATTCTTTGTTAGTGGACTCTTTGTTAGACAAGAACCAATGGATAATGAGTTATAGTAACCTTTCTCTCAATATGTAAAAATACACACCGGCCCCTAGGGCTATGGTATAACGACAAGGTACTTCGATAGTTAATCAAACATCCACGAATCGATTCTTAACTATAATGCAATACGAATTAATTTCATTCAGCGGAAAGACAATCCTAGAACATTGATTGTGAAGAAACACGCTATTCACATTTCGCAATTTACCCTGATGATTGATGAATTTTTTTTTTTGGAATCAGATTGGTCATCTTCAGAATTAATTAGTTCAAAAAATTAAATATTTAGATTATCCAAAAAATACTAAAATTTGTGGTTCATGCACTCAACAAGGTACCCTAAAAGGTTTGTAGAACAAACCCATATATGGTAAATGAAATTTTATTTACCTTAGGTATGGGGTTGCAATGTGTGTCAAATATATAGATTATGACAATCTCCGACCCAAGTTAAGCAATTTAAAATACCCATAGAAAAAAAGTTAATTAGCATTATTTTTGTTTTCCATAAGTGAAGAAATTGATTGTTTCTTGTCATACAATAGTTACAGAGAAGGAATACATAAATGAAAGGGTCAGTGGGAGAAAGATAGCACTTCAAGACGTTAAAGAAAAATCATAATGAAGGAGAATGAATTTGTAAATGCGAAGGATAGTTGGAGGAAGATAGAACATGAACAGGTTCAAACCAAAGCACAAATGAAAGTGCAAATTGAGAAACCAATTGATATTGTGATGACTCCTTTACTTGAGAAAAAGAAACACATAGGTCTAATACAATTCATTTGGAGCTAGAAAGATATGAATCTCAAAACTCCTAATGCACTTCTTTTTGAGGATAATGAACTAACAAAGAATCAATAAGTGATATCAATTTTGAGAAATAATTTAAAACCATAAAGTTTAAAACAGACTTCATGTATGTCAACCAAATACAACCTCTAGTCGACCCACTTAGAGATGTCAAGATTGTTGGGACTATAAGGTTTAGATGGTTAGAAGGTAGAGGGGTGAATATCTTCTCTTGCTACAAGGTTATATTACAAATTGAACATAATAAAAATAAAAAAATAAAAGAAATTACCAATTTAACACTAGCATTTATGTGGTTTGATAGCACCGCATACTCTTACTTCACGATCTATGATCCATTAGAAGATCACTCTTTGAAAATCACACTCTTCTCATTCTCAATCAACTAACAGAAGAAATTGAGAGTGCAGCAGAAACACTATAGGTCGCTAGAGGGGGAGTGGTAATCTCTGGAACCCTAAGTGGTTTGAACTATGCTTGTTTTGATATGTTGTCACATTAGTTTAAGTTAGACCTTATTGTTATTATTGATATGTGTCTAACTGTGTAGGGACTTAGGAGAACACATAAATATCTAATGGCTTAAGATCTGATGGAGTATGATAAAGGGTGGTATGGGACACACGAGGGATTGAAAAGGATGAGGAGCATCAGATACAGAGAAAGTTTGGCAGAAGAGACAAGTAAGCAAGAAGAATGACACGAGAAAGGAATCGACAGACTCAGTGCATCGAAGGTACAAGGAACTGTAGAAGATTACTCTGTTGGAACAAGAAAGACACATGGGGAGTGAGCCAGAAGGGCTTGATACATCTGAGGGATGAGAAGCTAGGAGGAAACTTGCACAAGGTAAGCTGGTGAAATGAGTTGAGTGACCTATACTTGGGATGTGGGTAGACCACAGACATTAATTAACAAAAATACTATCATAACAAAGAGAGACATGATGAGTTAGGATTTTATTGTATTTTGTGGATTCAATTTAGATTTTTTACATGAAAATAAAATGCCAAATGATATGATTTGATTGCAATTGTGAAATATTATGTATTTAGATAATTAATTCTAATTTCTATGATTTGATGGTGAATTTTGCATTAATTGAACTTGACTTTTTGTAGCATCCAAATTGAACCACGATCGAGCCCGATTGAGATCAAATCAGGCCAAGATTGATCGAACCTATTGACCCAAACTTTATGATCAAGATTCAAGTTGATTTGAGTTGAACCGGATCTGAATTGGAGTCGAATCGGCTTGATTTGAGATTGAATCAACATTAAACCGCATTGAACCAGGGATCTATGTCAAAATACTTGAATTCATGTTGTTTGGTTTGTCCATCATCTGATTTCATTTGTTTGAGTTTGTATCAGTGATTCTATTGTTTTAATTACCCTTAATCCTTCCTTGGTTGCACTCGGTTGATTACTGATTTAATAGTTTCAGAACTTACTGTTCAGTATCAGATTTTAATTGATCTTGTATCAGATGGCTTGATTGATCATTTTATGCATTGCTGTTAGTCAATTGCATTTGGTCAGATAGATTACATTGTTGTCTTGCATTTAGTTAATTGCATTGCTTAAGAATAATCTCAATTTGCTGGTTTTAGTGATGTGTGGAAGTGTTGAATTTTGCATTAGGATTTTCTAGTCTTTGCTTGTGATTTCCTACAATCTGAGGACTTTAACTCTTGCATTTCATAACTAGGGATGATAAGTTTCAATGTTAGCTAGTTTAGGTTTTATTGCTTGATTTCAAATTGATTTGCATATTTAGGTTAGATTGGTACTTAGGTTTATTTGCTTGGTTTCATGCATTGTTCATTAATACATTGAATTCTCATTACATTTTATTTGAAAAACATCAAAACCCCCATTCACATAGAAAAATCCAAAAATAACGACATCTTAGCTTGATTTAGATAAATTCTCTACTAGTCCTTAAAAAAATACGACTCGTGACCCCTATACTTCATTTGTTTGTGAGCTAAGCGTTTTCGATTATAAATTCTAATTTGAGATTCACTCGTGCCCATTATTTATTGACGTATCAAAGGATTCAGAAAATAGATATGTGAGTGTAGCGGATTGCATTGAGCCCGAGGGATCACCCATATCTGCTGAGCAATCACAGTTGGAATTGAAACTTTTGCCAGATAATTTGAAGAATGTCTGTTTGGAAGAAAATCAAAGTATACCAGTCATTATTGCCCAGGATTTAATGTCAGAGCAGCAGGAAAAATTATTTCAAGTTTTGAGGCAGCAAATGGAAGCTATAGGGTGGACATGGACTGATATACTTGGGATTGGTCCTATTATTTGCATGAATAGAATTTTTTGAGAGGAAAATGTGAAATCAGTGAAAAAACCACAAAGGAGGCTTAAACCATTGGATCTCAGTGTTGTGAAGAAAGATGAGTTGGTGCCTACAAGACTGAAAAATGCATGGATATACAAGATTCTTCAATACAAAGTAAGGCTTAAATGAATCAAAGGATTATGGCCACCGGCTCAAGAAATATTTTGAAGAACTAAAGGAGCTAGAGGTGGATGATTTAGACATCATGGATACTATCTACCTAACTTGAAGGGGAGTTTTTCTATCTTACACTTTCTTTTCATTGTTAATACCATCTTTTATTTTTCATTTTTCATTTTTTAGTTTTATATCAGTAATAACATGTCATTTTCATGAGCATTTTGGTTTGAAATAAATTCATTGTGAATACCACTTTGTTAGGATCGGTTGGTTCGCTAGAGGGGGGGTGAATAGCGTTTCTCGATTTTTCTTGTTCTTTCTCTGCACAGA
>JAOBBC010000063.1:1170419-1180520 GCA_025388495.1 Curcuma longa
TCTGGTTGAACCAGACAATGGACAAAATGATGGAACTCGTCTTGCGAAGACGAAACGAATGAAACTGATTTCGTTTAAATCAGAGATCATTTGGTTAGTGAACCAAAATGATTCAGCTTTGAACCTAATTGAACCAACTTGGTTTGATTCATGATGGAAGAGATTTTGGCAAAACAGAAGAGATGAGAAGTTTGTCTTGTGAAGATGAAATGAACAAAACTGATTTGAGTCAAATCGGAGTTCGTTTGATTAGTGAACCAAGCGAGTTAGTTTTGAACCCGGTCTAGTTCGGTTTGCTGCAGTATTTAAACCCGGTTTAAGGTTTTGGCTTTCTGGTTCAGCCCAGCCCGCGCCGGTTGATCCGGTTCAACTCTAATCAAGTTGATATATTACTGTAGCTCCTCAAAAACCCTAGTTAGCATTTTTCCCTTTGCGCCGTTCCTATTCATCGTCTTCCTCACAACGCTGTGGGCACGGGTTGTGGGCAAGGGGCTGCGGATTCTCTCCTACGGCTGGCTTCTCCTCTACGGTTGGCTTCTCCCATACGGCCGACTTCTCCTAGAAACTGTAGGACCATTGATCGTGATGCTCTGCCGATTTGCAACCCTTGAGCCTGGCGTTGTGACGGTGGATGGAAGCTGAAAACCCAAGATGCTAGCTGCTTCTCCTCTTCCGCGGCTGAGAAGAAGGAGATTGTGAACTCACGCAACCATTGTTGTTTTCTTCCTATCCTCTGCTCCCTATTGCTATGATGAGCAGGGTCACTGTTGGTTTCTTCTCATCCTATGCTTGTTGTTAGAGATCTTCTCGTTGCCGTGATGAGCATGGTTGCTGGTGCTTTCCAAGTTGTGCAGCCACTTTCTGTTGGTTCATCAACAACTGCCAGAGAAGAAGGGCGTTGCTGGTGCTTGAAAAACTACGGAGCCACCTTTCTGTTGGTTCATCAATGGTTTCTAGTGGAGAAGAGGAGAACCAATTTGGGGTTGTTTCTTCCTCTCTTTTGATGTTGTGATGAGTGTTGATGATGTTGTTCTTTTCTGTGATTGTTGCATGTCGAAACGAAATGAGGGTGTTGTCCGTCGTTCGTCGGAGAGACTAGTATCGCTAGCCAAGGGTGCGAGTGTCGCAACCCTTAGCTTTCCGATCGCGCCGTTGTGCGCCCTTTTTCTCCCGAGTACGACAGCCGCCGTTGTCACTCATCGTTCTGTTTTGTCTAATTGCAGACAATCAAGATCAAGATCGTTTGACGATCGTTCGTCAACCTTCTGGGAACTTATGAAGTTTCCATAGAATTTTCCATCGACGTCAAAAGGTTTCGACTAATTTGTCCGTTATCGGCGGTCAATAATTGACCACTGAAACTACATCGAGAATACGATTCTCGGTGATAGTTAGAAAGTTCCGGAACGATCGTGACACACATTGTTGCGTGGTTTCCAGAACAAGGCTTCACTTGATTCGATCGTCATCGATCATCGACTAGTACCGAAGATGATGACGCGACTCGTGGCTTCCGAAGTCGTCCAGACGGGAGCTTGACGTGGATCACCAGTAGAAGCAGGACTCGTACGAGGATCGCTCGATTGATTCAATATGGCTCAACATCGTCATCGCGAGGTACACGTTTAGAATAATTTCTTATTCTACAAATTTTATTTGTGCACGTAGAATAATTGTTATTCAGAAAAATTTTAATTTCCTGCCATGCCTTGTATGCTATTATTTCTTGCTATGCATGTGTGTGTATGATAATAATTAGTTTAATTATTTGTTATATTTCCGCTGCGCACGTTTATGAAACATGTAGACACGCGCATTGCACCGGGACGATCCCAACACATCTCTCAACATCAACCATAATAAATCATCGCAAATTAACAACAATTAAGAAGACTGATAAGAGACAATTAGATCATAACAAGGTCAACAGTAAGTATTAAGCTACTAATACAATAAGGATAACAACAAGATAATTAACAACAGATAATAAATCATGCACACAGGAGTACTTACCTGGTGTGACGCACGTCAAAATCAGAACATATTTGTATAACAGGATCTATAAATCAAGGTCCTACAATTTACACAAAATGCAACACCCTCTTAATACAATATTATATTAATTTACCTCAAAGTAACCCCAACTGAATCTCACACCTCAATTGAATTTAATCTAACCAAGTCCAATTAACATAACTCAACATGATTAACCTAATTAAATCAAATTAACACAACTCGGTTGGATTAACCCAGCCAAATCTAATTAACTCAAGTTAACCTTAACCGGATCAAACACTAACTTAACCCAGATTCAATTAACTCAACTTGGCCAGATTAATCCAACCAAGTCCAGTTAACACCACTCATCACAGTCCCACTTCCAAGAAGAAGAGGCAAATTGTCCTGCCCCACCTCATCACCAATACAACACTTCTTTCAACTCCCAGCTGGCAAGAAGCAATAATGAAGAGAAAAAGTTGAGGAGTGAATATGGGGCACAGAGAAAGGTAGTACAATTCTTCCTTGCTTACCAGATAAATGATGGAAAGATTCCAACACAATGCTACAAGGAATTAATTAATGCTTACTTAATTAAATTTCTACTAATTCGGAGAGCTAACGATATCGAACATGACTCCATAATACAATATAATTTGAGGAGACCCAAAGATACAGTTAAGAGAGACAAGTCCTAAAAGTTAACATCACAACCTAAGTATGTAAATGGGAGACATGTACTATGTTAATTTTAGTAACTTTTTACATTACAGAATCTTTAGAAGCTTTAATTAATCTTGAATCATGAAAAATTAATTTATAAAACATATTATAGTTTTATATTATTTTGCATAGTTTTACATTGGCTTGACCTGCTTTTGACATGGTCATGTGATTAGCATAACATAATTTGAATTGCCACCCCCTACTAATTTTTTAGTAACTATAGAAAATCAAGATAGTAAAACAACTTACCTTTGCATAAATGATATCAAATCCCATCTCGTTAGATTACAGGAAATAAAATTCAGCTAGCCAACAAGTTCAGATTTTTCAGACAGTAACCATCATAAAACATGAAGATGAACTTTACTGTGGCTCGCTTCTTTTGCAGAAATATCTTAGAACAAGAAAATCAACACTTGGATTGACACTCAAGAATCATACCTCAAACTCAAAGAGAGGCTTTGATTAACCCTACTATGGAATTCAGCATTAACATTGGTAGTCCGCACATAAAGGTACTTGACTTGGGGCCAACAAAGTTCTTGATGGTTAAGCTGAGAGAGTGCCTCCGATCAAGTGCCATAGGGCGAGAGAAGGCGGATGCAGAGAGACCGCCATGGGAGAGGGTTTCGTAGCGATCGACAGTGGATAACCTCAACGAGGGTTTTCTAGATTGGATCTCGGATCAAGAAGGAGCGGCATCCTCTAGTTTCCAACAGCCGACGAAGGAGGGTGACGTCTCGCGTTGGGAAGAAGAACCAAGGCGGCGCGATAGGCGATATCCCCTAGGGTTTCTCACACTCTCCTCCCTATCCCCGCGGTCCCCTCTTTAAAGTCTCGTCCCGAGTTCTCCACCGACGGATGCGGGCACCGGTGACGCCGTTGCCGAGAAAATCAGGATCGCGAGGCGTTAGGTGGCAGAAAAATCACGATCACTATTTTAATTGGGTTTCTTAACTGGTTAACGGGATTAACCCGACCCAATCCATTATGACTGGTTAATTAGGTTTTTTTATTAGGGTTGGTTTAATTGGCTCTTAATAACCCATTAAAATCCAATCAAATTCTAAGCCTCTAATGACAATTATTAGAGGTAATAATGAACTCTTTAATCCTTACCAATTAAGGCTAAATTATTTACAATTAATCCCAAAGTTTCTCGTATCTTACAACATGTGCCTTAAGCAGCATTTTTACGGATAGAGAAGTAATCGACGCATACATTTCAATACTATATAGGGAAGCATCCTAGTCTAGTAGGGCATATAAGCAACCATTTATTGGTCAACCGGATTCAAAGTAAGAATTTTCCTTTATATGATAACTTATATTATGTTTGTAATATTAGTAAACAAAATTACAAATATATCTTGAATTTTATGGTCATCATATGAACACTTATGAAAAACAACTTTATACAAAATAATCAAAAATAATTTGGCTAATCGGCAAATTAGGTATATTTTTATACCTTTGAATATTGATCGGGCACATTTCCATTTAATGGTTATGGACACCGACACAAAAATCTTCTAGCATTTTAATTCAATATCTTGCATCCCAACATATGATGAATATTTTACAAAGCTGGTTAATAATAAAATTTGTGAATTAACATTATTGCATTATGATACATTAATATTTTTCATCTGATTCTTATAGGTAAGACTGAAAATTTTCCCCAAAGATAAATTTAAAGAAATGCATGATGGATTAGAAGATTATCTACTTTTAGATGAATGGGTTGTTTGAACACAAGTTGATTGTCCCTAATAAAACTTTTTGTAAATAAATGTAGAACATGATTAAATAGTTATTTTGGTATATCATTTACGTTACTACTTGAAACTTGTGATATTGAAGGTATGACTGTGCTTCTTTATAATGCAATATATTCGACATCTAATGTATGATATCAATATGGAATTAATGCAAGAAGACATTAATAAATTTAGAGGTTGGCAGTCCAACCACTAGAAACAAGTTTTGTAAATTCAAATTAGAATCATTGAATCACAATCTTGTTGATGACAATGTGAAGTGTGTTTGTATTTCTTCACTACAAAGAATTAGCCCTTTTGCGATAAATTTTTTGATGAATTTTAAAAAATAATTCATCATAAAAACATTCTACGACACATTTTGTGACGAAATATTTTTCGTGGATAATAGGTTATTGTCAAATTCTATGATGAAATAATATAAATTCATCACAAATTTTGCGACAAATTAATATTTCATCGTAAAAGTCATTGTAAATTTGTGACAAAAATATATTTCATAGTAACATTTACTCATACACAAATCTACGATGAAAGCTAATTTTCGTCGCAAATTTACGACAGAAAATGATGTTTGTCACCGATTTTGTGATAAAAAAATATTTTTATCGTAGAGTTGGGGATGAAATTAGGTTCGTTGCTAATTGGCAATGAAACTATTTTGGTCGCTAAATCAATGACGAAAAAGTTATTCATCACAGATCAGCAATGAATCTAATTTTATCGTCAATTGACGACAAAAATATTTTTCGTTATAGAGTTGCGATAAATTTGTACCGAAAAGATTTCATTACAAAATTCGTCGCAAAAAGCCTTCTTTTTTTTTTTTTGCCAAACCCCCCCCCATTCCTACATTTAATCATGTTTACAAATACCCTATTTATAACAAATGCAATAAACTCAATCCAACACACCAAGATATAACATTTCATCACATTTCAACAATATATAAAAATTATATTCGTCGTACAAGTAAAAATAAATAAAATTTTCAAACAAACATACAAATGTTCTAATCTAACAAGTCAGCCTTAAATAATATCAAACAAGTCATCATATCTTATATTCCAATCTAAGAAGTTATAATGCATATCCAAATAAAAATATCCCACAACAAATAGTCTCAAAACAACAACAAGATTCAAAAAATATCATTATCATCCTCAGCGGATATTTTTTTCTCCTTCCATACTTCTTTTTCTTTTCCTACATTAGAAAATAAACAAACAAAAAGTATCATTTTGTACAAGAAAAAAGGTTATCTAAATTTATACAAAACTTAATATGTAAAAACTTCTTCCGACATAGATTTCAAAATTTCAGCGTCTTCCTTGGTTTCACTAACCATGTTCAAAATAAAATAACAGTACTAATCAATAACCTAAATTTAAGGATTCCCAAACTCAATCAAATAACAAATGTTCAAAAATATTAATTCTAAAAAAAGTAACATTTATACACAACTAGGATCATGAAGAATCATCACTACCACCACCACCACCACCACCACCATCATCACCGTCATCACCTAAACTAGGAGGAATCTGACTTAGAGTGGAGTATAACTGATGATGTCGCATTATGAAGTTTTATTGTTGGCATAATTCTCTCATTTCTTGATCCCTTTGTAATATTATCCCCTTCAAATTGTCAACCTCTTCAGCTAAGTTTTCTATTTGTGCCCTTATTGCTGATGGGATAGAATAAGATGTACCGACAACTCTATAGATTCTGCTCAAAGAACTCATTCTCACTATATTTCCACCATTGGATCTCTCACTTGCCTCTAGCTATATACTCAGATAATTCCCAACAGAGGGCTCAGATCCATCATTATCATCACTAGCAGGTGAATTTCTCTATATTAGTTCTAGCTCATCATATTTCTCCTATATTTGTCATAAGAAAAATTAAAATAAATTTACAATAATAATATTTTAGAAACATATATAATATTGATTATATCTAATAGAAACACATTTAATATAAAGATAGAGCAGGTACATAACTATTAGAATCTAAGTTAGAAATTAAGATTCAAGATTAATCCAAACGTCAATTGCTTTAACTCTATCCCTGCTCAAAGTCTTATCTTTTTTTTGAAATGTGCGGGTGAAAGTGTCTATAAATAATGACTCCTTCCCCATTTCTTTAGCCTAAAAATATATTATTAGAAATAATGTAATAGTTTGAAATCAATTAATAAATTAGTGTTTATAAAAAATTATCAATCTGTGTATATGTTTATCAATATTGATTAAGTCTCTCGCATATGTCAGATGAGTCTCCAGAATTATAAGTTTGATTTGTTTTATTCTGCTGACTCCTTTGTTTGCTCTCCTCGATTTGTCAAATATTGGAGATCTTGGCCAAAATTTTCTCAGTGATGCAAGGTGACTTTTTCCTCCTTGTTTTCGCATGTTTCAGATGTGATCGCCATATTTTCTCTTAAAAATTCTCTTTATTTTCAATTCTTTATTCGGGTCCCAATTGAATGCCAGTTAGAATGGGAAAAAATAATTAATTATATATTTACTTTAATTTCATAGATAAACTAAAAGAGATATATACCTTAAACTCATTGCACCATAGCTCTTTTATGGGTGTTGAAGTGTTTATATATGTCATTGAAGCCCCTCCCTAATGGTTATTCACTATTTTAATTATCTTGCGAATAACATGCATAGAATTATGAAATCTATCATAAAATTACAAATAAACATTGTTAAATTATTAAGATAGTATTTGAAAAAATAAAATATTTTTCAATACTTACACACACTCAAATGTCTTGCATCTCAGCAACGGACTATTTGGTCAAAGGTATTGCCGAATGTAGTGGCGAAGGTACTGGCGAAGGTGTATGGAAAGATCCTGCTTAATCAGGGGACCATAGATACAGTGCCAGGTGTCGAAGCAAACTAGCTAAGAGTACTTCATCTATGTCCACCACGTCGAGACTATTAATCAAAATTGTTAGGATAAAATAAATAAAAATTTGATACATAATGAAGAACATCAAAAAACTTACCATATTTACTAACAGATCAAAGAATGTACAAAATCAAACACCAAGATGTCACCTGTAATGACCTATAAGAAAAACTATAGTGCATTATCAGATCAAAGATATACATTTAACAATGAAATAATATATAGACAAATAATTAAGTTACGAGTTATATAAATGTGTAGATTAAAACTAAATTTACTTATAAAAAGTATTACCATTTTTGAAAATATCTCCTTATTTTTTTATTATATAATAATATTAAAATCCTCATTCTCATTGACATTTTCATCTTCATCGTCGTGGTAGTTGTCATCGTCATCATCATTATCATCATTCTCATGAATTTCACTTGCATCCACATTTATCACTACTCTGTTGGGATCTCATAACGTTGAATAATATATTACTCAATCTGAAATGTGTTCGCAACTTCCTCTTATTAATATACAATATCTTTCCAATGTTCCTCAATCTTTTTCTGTGCTTTTATTTTACAAACAATCCACCAATCAATTTTATCATTTTTCAAACTAGGATAAGCATAAATACTTGCATCGCTTATTGTATCAACACAAATGGTTCATATCTCTTATATAATCTTTTATGATTTATTTCAATCAAATTATATTATAGATGCACCTTTATCCCTTTGACAGGATCAAACCAACGACATAAATAAAATAACTCATATTTTTGGGATAGGGTATTCTACCTCTATAATTTAATCAAGCAAACTATAAAAATCATTGTTTGCACCTCCATTATCAGATGATTGAACACATACCCTACTATTTATTGTAGTCTTTCGCATTCCATATTCTTAAGTATAAAAACTATATCTATTATGAAATATGCTGGCCAAGTATGATGTACCAATGCTTTTGGATCCCATGATAGATGGATTAGAAATTCTTGCTCAAAGTGAGCTTGATTATCATGAACCTAATGTCAAATAAATATGTTTCAAAGTTTTCATATTTGTAAACCATGGTGCAATTTAAATTGACTACATACATATGATTTGAATCATGGTGCAAATTCTTATTCACAAAAGCGATCAAACTCTTGTTTTGACATTTCAGAATACAAGTTTTGGAAAATCCTTCAAAAAAATTATAACATATAGAATTTATGACATAAGAAATGCAAAATAATATGAAATATATACTAACTCAAAATATGACGTGACTTTTAGATAATTAGTAAAATATATGTCTGAACTGGTCGTCATTCTTGACCAGTTGAATATCTCTACTTACATAGTCTACTTGGTCGACCAAGATAGTTAAAAATTGAAAATGAGTTTGAATTGAGATTAATTGGATCCTCATCATTTCTTCCTCTCTCCACCTTTTACTCTGAACGTGAGATTCAAAATAATATGATGTAAAAGTTGTTATTTCCTCCTCATTGTATGTATTAACAATAGAGGCTTCAACACGTGCCTTATTTTTGATTTTTTTCTTCAAATGATATAAAAATCTGATTGTAATTCAAGAAATTATATTGATATTAATAATATATAATAAAATTAGTAAATGTTTATGTATTAATTGAAATTTAAAATTTTACCTTTCAAATGAATACATCATCAAAAATGGACAAGACCTCTAACTTTGACCTTATATGGTAAGTGAACCAAAGGATGTTGCATGGAATCAAAAAATGAGAGTGGAAATATCCTTTCTAAATTACACAAAATGATTGGAATGTCTTTCTTTAAAGTCTCTATGTGTGAATATCTCAAAATTGTTGAGCAAATATCATGAAGAAAAGTATTTAACTCCAAAATGACATCCCAAATAAAATTTGGTAAAAGTTTCTTAAAGTAATAGGAATAAGTCTTTCGATGAATATATGACAGTCATGACTTTTCAAATCAACCAATTTGCATTCCTTCAAATTGATATATCTCTCAAGATTAGATGCATAATGTAGGTAGTTACCGTAACTGCCCACAACCACCACTCTCGCCAATTCGTGGAGGATGCGGCCTCTCCCTATTAATAGGAAGAGGAAAGCCTTGATCAAGGATGAGAGGCGGCGCTATTGTTGCGTCCAAGTTGAGAAGCCTAAGCACCATACCAGAGTAGTCAGAGAAGAGGAAGAACACGATCTCAGGATTAGTTGGTAGAATCCGAGGAGCTTTCCGTCCGTCGTGATTGTTCCTCAGACACAGACGATTCAACCGGGTGAACTATCAAGAACAGGTAAAAAATTTAGAATTTCTACATTGGTATCAGAGCATAAAGTAGATTTTTTGTTTACCTGTTGAGTTTTTGTTGAGTTTCCCATGATGGAAGAACAAAATAGAGAAATCACATCGATTTCTCTGTTCTGGCTGCCCAACACAGTTCCGGCCAGCAGAGTGCCCAGTGCAGGCTGACGCCGATGAGGTTGGCAAGGAGCCGACCGATCGGCGTCGACGGTAAGTGAGGCCCTGGCGTCGTCTTTGCATGGCTGAACCTTGATCCGTTTGAGGCTCTAATGCGGGAGGCTTTGTCTTCATCATAGTCGGCGAGGCTGACGCCGGCGAGGCCGACGCAGGTGGCGAGGGCGGCGCTAGCATGGGCTAGCGAGAGG
>JAOBBC010000063.1:1219579-1230420 GCA_025388495.1 Curcuma longa
CATTAATCCATTAATATAGTAAATTCTCTATTTAATCAACCCTAATTTACCCATGTTAGATTTAATAGGTATTAACCTAACCAAACTAATCGTGGTTAATTAGATCCAAATTTAGGTTATCCATAACCTAATCTAAGGGATAAACTCAACCTTAGTTAACCAACCGTAAACAAGGTCAACATCAATTGACACTCTTCCTATTCATCTTCAACTAAACAACTCAATAATAACAACTGAACTGATTCAAACAGTATCCACAGAGCTAATTAAATCAAGATTCATTACTCAAAAACACTTACCTCTGATTGAAGCCTAATCAAACTCTGATTCCACACCACCAAACAGCGATCAGAGCTGAACAACCCAATCTCTAATCAGTTGTGTCAACAGAAACTCCAGCTCTGCCCTAGGTCTCAACTTCTTGCGGCCAAAATCAAGACAAACTCGATCGGCTCACCACAACAACTGAGGAGAGAAAAATCGAACAGCAACCTCAGAAAACTCAACGCTATTCAATAAGATTCAAACCAAGAATCAATCACCACCAATCAAGAAGACCTTACCTAATAGCCGCCGGTCAAACCAATACAAATCCTCCGATCCAAAGTCCAAACCCAAGAAATCGATCCAACACCAGATCTGGATCCGGAATAACCAAGAAATCATAGAACTAAGCTCACAATCCAAGCACAAATCGAAATCAAGCTCAGCTTCTTACCTATCGACTTTCCCCTTCCCTGATTCACCGCCGTCGATCTGCCCGATCAATCAGAACTCCTCAATCCAAGTTCTAAAAATCAGAATACAAGATCTAGACTCAAGTAAACCCTAGAAATCCAACGATCTCACTAAGAAATCCCTTACCTATCAGAGCCGATCTCTTCCTTCTTCACCACGACACCGATCTTCTCCTTCTCGGCGTCACTGGTTGCTGCCCGATCCGCACACCTCTTGCCAGACCCCCAGTCCAGGGTTGCCGATCCTTGACGCCTGCAGCTTCCTCGTCGCCAGCTCCGACTGCCAGCCTCCCGTGGTCGCGAGATCGGGATCAAAAGAGGAGAACAGAGGCGTTTCGCGTGAGAACAGAGGAAAGGATCGCGCGGATTGGGAACGAGATCGCGGTTGCTGCCTTCTTATGGATTTCTTAATGGTTCCGGATCCAAGAACCCAAAATCCTAATAGCTGAAGTTGGGCTGCTATTTGGGCTGATTTAATGGCTAAATGGGCTGTTTTAATTAGCTGGTCCAATTGAGATTAATTTGCTTCATTAAACCTTAAAGATAACTATTAGAGGTAAAGTTTATTTACCACCTTTAATCCCTTAAATGCTTCCTTAATCCTCCATTAAACCCTAACAATTTAAGGTTAATTTACAAATAAACCCCTACAACTAGGGATATTTATAAATACATCCTTAGAAGTTCCGGTATTTTACAACTAGAAAAGTAGGATGGAGTACCACCTCAAAACATAGGTAGAGAAGTGGATTGTGATCCAGTCAGGGTTCACACTTCCAATGGACAATGACGATATTCCATAGCCTTGTAAAAAGTGGGATGCAACTACAAAGCATAAGATTGAGGTTGACGCTAAAGCAACCTAAACACTCCAATGCAGTTTCACAAAGGAAGAGCTCATCTAAGTTGGTCCTTTCATAAGTGCGAAAGATTTATGGGACAAACTCATTAAATTGCATGAAGTAAAATAACAAAATGAGCAAGCATGACCTTCAGTTGGACAAACTGTACAACATAAAAATGCAAGAAGGTGAATCTGCGAGTGGGCTATACGCAAGAATTTAAGTCTGCTCAATGGACTCCACACCATAGGACAACCCGTGGAGAACTGAGATATAATCAAGCACGCATTCAAAGCGTTCCCTAAGAACACCTTGTGCCCATCAACGGTTGATGTATATAAGGTCTCTAGGGACCTTTCAAAAATTAAATTGGATGAACTATTTTCAGAATTTAAATTGCATGAATAGATTAATGCCAATCCAGTCGAGGGAGGGATTTCTCTTGTTACAGCTCAAAGCAAACATTGATAGACGAGATGACGAAATGAGGAAGAATCCGAAGATTCATTAAGTTCCAAAAGCAACGACGAGGTTGCTATTGAACAAGTTAATCTAGTTCAAAAAATGATTAAGAAGAAGAGCAGAGTTTGGAGATTGGAAATGAAAAAGGTGATCTAGAAGACTAGCTCAAATAAAACACCAACCAACAAGACCGAATTCACCTGCTACAGTTGCAACGAGAAGGGGCATTTCAAGGCCGATTGCCCTAATCAAAAGAAGGAGCACAAAATAAAGAAGAAAACACTCAAGGCCACCTGAGATATGTCCTCCTCAAAAGACTCAGAGGAGAAAGCAACACGAGTTTCATAGCTCTCCCAGCAAGAGAGGAGATTGCAGAGATCGAGATCGAACCAGACACTGTAGTTAGAAGCTAAATCAGATTCAAGCCATGGATCCGTATCTGGTTCAGAAGGTCCCAATAGCATTGTAAGTAATAATTTGACAAATAAATTATATTCAATAATTTACTTTTTGACTAAAATACTGGCAAAGTTCAGTGTCCAAGTTAACTCTCTCCAAAAGGTGGTAGCACTCTTCAAGGAGAAAGTTAACATCAGCTTGTCAACTGAAAATGTTGAGGTTGGAATTTAAACTCAAGTCAAACTTGAGGAAGAAAATTCCAATCTGAAATCTCAAGTTAACGATCAGAAAAGATTTTTGAAAAGGTTAACTTTGGGCTCTATATATCTTGATATGATGCTTGGAACTCAAGGGACTATACTGTGTACAACAAATCTGGACTTAGCTAAGTATATAATTTCTCAAGTGGGATAAGGAGAAACTAATCGAAGCTAGCTCGCCAAACGCTAGACTAGTTAGACTAAAGTCCATTCCCTAGATTAGCTAAGTGTATAATTTCTCAAATTATCTTTGTCTTAGAAGGTGATCATTGTTCGATATCCAAGAAGACCTCCTATACCTTGCCACTACTTGGAAACTAATTCTTGAAATGTATACTTAATTAGTCGATAGTTAAACTTGAATCTAACTTAATGTTAATCAAATATTAGATAAACACAATTCAATTAATTAAGAAATAAAATTAAAAAATCATCTAACACAATCCATAGAAATAACTGGCTGATAATCTAGAAATGGGTGAGATGAAACTAGGAATTAATTAATCCTTAACTAATTTTTTTTATTTCTTACTTAGCTAATTAAACCTTAACTAATTAATTTCTTACTTAACTAATTAAACCTTAACTAATTAATTTCTTACTTAACTAATTAAACCTTAACTAATTATTTTCTAATTAATTAATTAAACCTTAACTAATTAATTTCTTATTAACTAATTAATTAATCCTTAAATAATTAATCTCTTATTTAACTAATTAATTAATCCTTAAATAATTAATCTCTTATTTAACTAATTAATTAATCCTTAACTAATTATTTTCTTACTTAACTAATTAATTTCTTGTTTAACTAATTAATCAATCCTTAACTAATTAATTTCTAACTTAACAAATTAATTAAAACTTAACTAATTAATTTCTTACTAAACTAATTAATTAAACCTTGACTAATTTTAACTTAACTAATTATTTTTTACTTAACATATTTAATTAAAACTTAACTAACATAAAATTTAACCAATTAATTAAAATCAATACTTAATTTCTAATGCGCTAACTTGGCCCAATGTAATCCGAGCACTTGGATAAAAATCCAAGCGATCCAAACCTCTTCCCGAACAACACCCATAGTTTCGTGCAAGCACCCCGAGTTTTAAGAATCCATGTGCTTGAAAAAAATCCTACCACCCTACACCGCATGAAATCCAAGCGTTTGGATCATGTTTATATAGGCACCCGAGACCTAAGTTTCCAAGCTGCCCAAAAATTACTTTCAACCTCCAAAAACTTTTTCCATGCCACCATCAAGCTTCTTAGGCCATTAGTTCTCTATTTTCTCGATCCGATATGCCTAGGTAAGTCCCTAAATGATCCTAAAGTCAATTAAGTTATTTTTCTTTGTTAAAATCTTAATTTATGCTTTAAGACTAAGAGGAAGACTACTGAGGCTGGGACTTATAGCACCCCTAGCACTCCTAGATTCCCTACTAAGGAGCTTAAGATTAAATTTGCATCATTGACATTTATACCCCTGCATTCTTGACATTTATACCCCTGCATTCTAGATATTTATGTAGAATATTTTTTGCACATTTATGCATATCCTCCATGAAGGTCGTAGAGCATTATGACCTAGAATCACTATTTTATTGTACTAGCCCTGTTAACAAAGGTTTGTGTGCCGAGTTATAAAATAACTTAGTTCAAATCGACGATCTGACTTACACCACCCGAGTTGTAGGGAGAGATTTTATCTTATCTCCCACTATGATTAGAGACCACTTAGGATTTTAGACATTCATCATGCCCATTTACCTACTATCCCCCTAGGAATGAACCTTATGGTGATCCCTACTGATGTGAGCCCAAAGAAAAAAATCACAAGAACCCACAACAAATTGAAGAAAGAAAGAAGGAAAGTCTAAATCGATAAGAAAAATGAATAGAACCTCGACCCGATACTTAAGAAAGTCGAACCTTGGTATAAAGGAAGATGGAAGATGCCACAACCTTGAGATGGGGTTGATAAGTCTTTGAACGCCACAAGGGGATGCCTTGATAAGTTCTAGTTCAATGAAGAACCAACAAGTGAGAGCCTCACCATGCTTTAGATTGAAAATATGCCAAAGATACATGTGTGGCCGTCACCCACTTTATTTATAGCTATAGGGTGACCTAAAAACCCTAAAAGGCCAAAAGGAAGCTCATTTAGTAAAGGCCTATGTAGACTACTTAGCCATTTGGGCTCACATCACCTACTCACATATTACATTAGACATCTTATATTCATACTTTATTGGAGAGGAGTGGCTCCCTATAGTGACCTAGTTTCCATCAGTCAGACTTAGAGTATAGGATTATGTTCTATACAGGGTCTTAGTGACTTGTATTTTGCTACTAACTATCAAGGATGTCGCGATGATGCAACCATTTCTTACATTTCTTTTATATACACTACATCATAGGTTAGACATAGATATTAGCCTATATGTGTTTCATGCCATCATCTTTTCATCTAGTGTCACCACTAACAAGAGGGTCCATATGCCCTACTACCATATTTTGACCTCACTCCTAGCATCTCTTGGGTTTGACATCACCTCAAGTGAGGTCAAACTAGTTAGTGAGTTGGCATGTTAGGCATTAGGAACTTCTCCTTAGCTGGGGTCCATATAGATGAAGATGAGATCTTATTTTGGAGATGAGGGAACCAGTCTCAACCACAATCGATAGTCGAGGACGAGGAGGATGACATTGACCTAACTGACCTTCTTCAGATCCCTCCACCTCCACCTTCTTTCACTCTAGAGCAGAGAGTGATCAGATTAGAGGAGTCCATCATCAGTCTATATGAGTCAATTGCTACCTATCAGCAGACTGTGGCTAGCTAGTATGACAATTAGATGGAGCAAAGTAGGGCTAGGTACGCTTTTACTAGAAATATAAGTTTCTTTTTCTTCAATTCATACATTTCCCTACGATCTCTACTCCAAGATTTGGAAATAACATGCATCGCTGATCCCAGTTGCGTCAAATCCATGATTAGGTATTCCACCATCATTTTTTCCAATGAACTTATTAGCCTATCTCCATTCTTTATTAAGGTTATGAATTTGAATTAGAAAAATAGTTTAAGTTAGAATTATTTTAAATTTAATATGTGTCTGAAGTCGTGCATGACTTCATACATGTAAATTGTTGATAAATGATCCATCCTTTTGTATAAAGTGTGCCCCAAGAATATGCCACATCTTCAATTGGTCGATGATGGATAGCTCCCACAAACTTTGTAAACCTATGGCAATCATAATGAGAGAAGATAACTTTTACAATCTACAATTCAATTGTATTTTTGTGAATAAGGTTTAGCAGCAATATTTATGATAGAATTAATGTGAAAGCTTAACACAAGTTATGCAAAAACTGAAAAGAACTTTTAATTAGATTTATGCAAAATACTTGATGACATGACAACTACACTTTTCTAAAGCAATATCCTAGCCACTCCAAGCTTCAGTCCACATTAGAGGCTTTAAGACTAATTTGGAGTAATAGCATCACAGTAGAAGCCATTACAAGTAGCATTTTTTGACTAATTAAAATTTTCTAAGGAAATTAAGATAAAAAATATGAATTGAAGAAGAATGCAAATTGCAAAATTAAAAACTTGAATTAAGTGTCAAAATTTATCAAAATTGAATCTAGGCAAAACTTATTAGAATGCGGAATTAAAAGATAAAGAGAGCTAAAAAATTTTTATTAGAACTTAATCTAGGCAAGTGCCAGAATTAAATCTAGGCAAATCTTATGAGAATGTTGAATTGCAGGATACTTGAAATAAATATTGAAAGAAAATTTATCATCACTTAATCTAGGTAAGTGCTAGAATTAAATATAGACAAAACTTGAAAGAAATATGAAATTGAAAGATAAAGGTGCTTGAAATAAAAACTGAAAGGAAATTTGCCAGGACTTAATCTAGGCAAATGCCAGAACTAAATCTAGGCAAAACTTATAAGAATGTTGAATTGAAAGATACTTGAAATAAGTGTTGAAAGAAAATTTATCAAAACTTAATTTAGACAAGTGCTAGAATTAAATCTAGGCAAAACTTGAATGAAATGCAGAATTGAAAGATAAAGATACTTGAAATAAAAACTGAAAGGAAATTTACCAGAACTTGATCTAGGCAGGTGCCGGAATTAAATCTAGGCAAAACTTGAAAGAAATACTGAATTGAAAGATAAAGGGCAGTAAAAAAAATGCAAGTATAGAAATAACAAGGTCTCTACACCCATCTTTTGTTGCTACTTTTCTTTTATTTTTTTTTTCAAAATTTTGGCCTCCCTTTCTTTCCTTTTTCCTCCTCTTTTTCTCTTTTTTTGATTGAAAATAAAAAAATTCTCTTTTTTTATTCCAACAAGCAAATAAGACATAAAAAAATTGAAACAAATGATAACAATAAGTATCAAATGATTGACCAAATAGATAAAGATTCAAGCACAAAAAGAAAAGGATAACCAAATCGATTTAGAAAAACCTCGCTCTGATACCAACTGATGTGAACCCATGAGAGAAAAAATCTCAAGAAACCACAACGAATTAAAAAAAGATGGCATATAGGGGTTACTTATGGGTTTTTTAAGATATTGTATCAATTTTATCTTTATTTATTTGAGTTAATTCTACGAAGTATTTGTCCTTGTGTTAGATTTAGGTTTAAACGTCAGTTAGTTAAGTTCACATTTCTAAAATTGGCTTTCAGGTCGTGGCAAGACAGGGGCCTTCTTTATTATTAGAACAATGATCACTTCCTTAAACAAAGCATTTTTAAGAAATTATGACCTTAATCAACTTTTTGAGAAACCTTAGTCTAACTAGTCTAAGATGTGGTAAGGTAGCTTCAGTTAGATCGACTTAGCTAAATAAATCAAGGTACTCTTTACCCCACTTGATTACCTAAATGAAGCTTCCTTGACTTACTATCATATCACCCCACTTTGATACTATGTTGGGCAAGTATCAAACATTCATCTATCCACTTTGATATGTTGGACATGACATTTATATGTATATAAAATAAAGCATATGCATGTACATAATAGATATGCATGAGTCAATTAAGACAAGCAATTTTTTTATTCTAATAATGTATCAAATTCTTGATTTGATATATTTCATATGGACTCGCAAATACGTCAACCCACTTTGACACATTTTGTATGTTATTCGACACATTTTTGCTCAAGTGTCAAAGCAACATGGGATGAGTCATCTTCAGAGGACTCAAAAGAGGAAGCGAACTCAAGCTTCCTAGCACTTCCAACTCGAAACGAATCAATTGGAATAAAAAGCAAATCAGACAGTGACTCAAGCACAAGCCACGGATTCACATCCATTTGAAAAGGACCCACAACCACTGTAAGCATTGAAAAGTTGTATTCAATTATTTACAGTTTATTGAAAAACTAGCTAGGTCCAATGCTCAAGTTGAATCACTCCAAGAGGAGGTAGTACTCCTCAAGGAGAGAGTCAACTCCAGATCGCCAACTGAAAATGTTCAAATTGGAAACTCAACTCAAGTCTACCTTGAGGAAGAGAATTCCAGGTTGAAATTCATATTAACAATCTGAAAAGATCGTTGAAAAAATTCACCTCGGGCTCCAAGTATTTTAACATGATACTTAGAACTCAAAGGGTTGGATACAATAGATCTGGGCTTAGACATAAAGTCAAACACAAGTCATACAAGTCGTTATTAATAGACCCAAGAAACCAAGAGCCCAAACATGAGTTCCTAAGTCCAACCTAATCAATCTAGTTGGACCGATCCAGTACTGGGTCCCCAAGAATCAAATATATTATTTGATTAGACCCAATAGAGGTCTTGATTTAGGGGGATCTAAAATCTTGCATGTTAGATGAACCTATTTGTTTTATTTTTTTATGTGTTTTAGATAACCTAGGCTAGGTAAGGACTCAAATTTGATTAATACTTGATCAACATAGTACCAGAGTGAGTCAAGATATTAGTACGTTAGGAAAACCCATTCTAAGTAGACAAGTGGGGTAAGGTAAGGAGTACCCTAATTGATTTACTTAGCTGAGTGGAATTGACCGAACTTGCCTTGTCAAATCCTAGACTAGTTAGACCAAAGTTTTTCCCTAGACTAGCTAAACATGCAGTTTCTTGAATCAGCTTTATCTTAGAAAGTGGTTATTGTTCTGATAACTAAGAAGGCCCCTGTGCCTCACCACCGCTTGGAAGCTGATTTTGAAATACATATTTAGTAAGTCAAAAGGTTAAACTTGAATCTAACCAAAGGCTAATCAAATATTAGATAATACCCCAATTCATTAACCAAGATAAAAATGAAAAATCATCTCACACAATCCATAGGATTAACTGTGTGATCATTTAGAAATGGGTGAGATGAAAATTAAGAAAGATCTATCTTCTTTTAACTCCACAATAGATCCAAACTAAGTATCTTTTGTGTAGGAGCACAAAGATTTGGATCAATGGATGTTGGATAGTGGATGCTCCAGACAAATGACTCAGGATAGATCAAAGTTCACCAAATTAAAGTTCAAGAACTTAGGATCCGTTGCTTTTGGAAACAATAGAAAACTTAAGGTTATTAGATCAGGTAACATTGAACTAACTTAAACTTTGTAATTCATAAATTTTTTTTAGTCGACAAATTTAAAATTAATTTGCTAAGTATTAGCCAACTATGCAACTCCAGATATGTGGTTAGGTTCACTAAAACTAAGTGCATAATTGAAAATATAGAAAACCCTGAAATTAAACTTAAAGGAATTAGGAAAAATAATATATATAAGATTGACCTATCAATCTCCTCAGCCAATTGTCTAATGACACAACAAGAGGAAACCAAGTTGTGACACAAGAGACTAGGTCACACTCATGTTAGACTTATCTCAAAGATAAGTCAAAATGGCTTATTAAAATGTTTAACCAAATTAATCCCTTTAGAAAATATAATTTGTAATGATTGTTAACAAGGTAAACAAACTATGTCAACTCACAAAGCAACTAACTAAAATCAAACTAACTCAATACTTAAACTATTACACTTAGATTTCTTTGATTCACATGGGCCTGTCTCTAAGCGGAAATCATTACTTCTTAGTAATCACAGATGATTATTCTAAATATACATGGGAAAAATTCTTAAAATCTAAAGATGAAATCTTTGAAAAATTCACTAATTTATGCAAATTAATAGAAAATGAAAAGGACATAAAAATTAAAAGAATACGTAGTGACCATGGTGGAGAATTTGAAAATACTAAATTTAATGAATTTTGTCAAAATAATGGCTACCACCATGAGTTCCCATATCCTAGAACCCCACAACAAAATGGAATAGTTGAAAGGAAAAATAGAACCCTATAAGAAGCAGCTAGGATAATGCTAAACGAGTATAACTTAACTAATAAATTTTGGGCTAAGGCAATAAGAACAGCTTGCAAATAGAATATTAATTAATAAACATCATAACAAAACTCCTTATAAAATATATTATAATAAAATACCTAACCTAAACTATTTAAAAGTATTTTGGATGTAAAATGCATATATTAAATACAAAAGATTACTTATAAAAATTTACATCCAAAACTACTCAAGGAATTTTTATAGGATACTCAATCACTAGTAGAGCCCATATAGTATATAATCAAGACAGATTAAAAGTTGAAGAAACCACCAATATAATTTTTGATGAAGAAAATCCTCAAGTAAACAATAATCAACTTAATGAACAAATTGATAATCAACAAAATCAAGAAGAAGAAGAATTACAATCAAATACAAATGAAACAGAACCTGAAGATAGATCTGACCCAAATCTAATCGAACCTGACACTACACAAGCACCAAGACTAAGAGCCAGTCACCCATCTGATCAAATTCTGGATGATCCAATCTTAGGAGTTCGAACTAAGTTAGCCTATAGAAACTTAAGTTAAATAGTGCTAATTTCCAATATTGAACCATAGAACATAGAAGAAGCTCTACCAAACCCTGATTGGATAATAATCATGCAAGAAGAACTAGCCCAATTTTAAAGAAATCAAGTGTGGGACTTAGTTCCCAAACCAGACAGTAAATCCGTCATAGAAACCAAGTGTGATTTTAGAAATAAAACTAA
>JAOBBC010000063.1:1351282-1362315 GCA_025388495.1 Curcuma longa
CATACGTTCATTATTTAGTATGATAGATTTCCTTTTTGAAGAAATATGTATTTGATGTATGTCATACTTATTATCATACATTATTGATAATTCCTTATAATTAAGGACAATGACATTAATTAGCATCTAAAATAGGATGATCAAATCTAGAATGTCTAGATAAAAATGCATGATCTCTTAGTTGAGGGAAGAACAATGTTACATCTCACAAGTGGGTTAACTTGTATATATATTGAGATACACTAGATACAAGTGCAATTTTAGAATGATGAGCAAAGCTTAAGATATTGATTTAGTGTATGTATTTGAGCTAAGTGTCATCAAAACATATGAAATTTATATGACCAATCATGAGGAAAGTTAATGTGCAAGTGATGTACATTTAGCATATAGATCTTGGTTGAAAATTATTTCAAAAGTATTTTGAAAAAACTTTGAGAGTTCATCTGTTAATAGAAATCACTATTGATTAAGTTGATACAAAATTGTAGTGAAACATTGAAGTTTCAATAGTTTTCAACTTTATACTATTCTTTAAAAATAAGATGTATTTTCATATTGATATAAGTATGTTTGTATAAAATTTCATGATTTTTTAAAATTATAGAATTATTTATGTATTTTTGAATTTTGATCAAAAAATTGAAGTGTGATTTTTCAGATGATCAGTCGACTTATGCAAAGTATTAATCGATTGATGTTTGTGTTTTTGATTAAAATAGGTTTGTTTAAGTCATTTAAGCTCACTCTTAGTATCTTAACCATCTCTAATCCTTTAATATGCTTGGATAAATATTCAAAGATGATTTTCATGATGAAAATGAGAAAGAGATATTAAAAAGAGAAGAATATGGAATTGAAGGGAGGGTTAGATTCAAGGTTGAATCTTTAACCTCATGAATTAGATTTTGAAATTTTCTAAAGGTATAAAAACTCCAAATCATTGTTGGTGCAATGATTAAAGTTGGAGCATACTTTGAGGAGGAGGCCCTTTTTAAAGACATGACTTCAATATGAAAGGAGGAGAATGCATGAATTTGAGGATGAGTGAACGAATGAAGGATTGAATGCTCAAGGTTGAGTATTGAAAACAATGGAAGGTAAGGAGGAGTTAGCATGAGGCGTAAAGTCCCAACAAGTCAAGGTTGACAGGATGCTAGGCAATGAGGAAATCCTAGTAGGTTAAGATTGATCAGATGGTAGGCAACAAGAAGTGTCGATAGGTCAAGGTTGATCGGATATCAGACAAAGCAAGTCCTAATAGATTGAGATCAACTGGATATTGGACAAGATGAGAATTCATCTTTCTTAAGCTCGAAACAAAAGTATTAGTCGATTGATAGAGGGTATCAATTGACTAATAGCCGTAAAACTCCAAAAATATAGTTTTAAAATAATAATGGATAGTACTTCGCTATAGTAATGATGAATAGTACTTTGTAAAGTTGACTAATAGTAGTTTACAGTGTACAAAAACTTTAAAAATCGACTGAAAAACTCGATTGATAGTATTAATCGATTGATGAGTGTGATTAGCTGACTCATGACACTATAGTAGTGAACAGAAGAAATTGATTAAAAAACTCGATTGATGGCATCAGTCAACTAATGATGGATATCAATCGACTGATGTCGATCAGGAATAGAATAGAAGCAAGTTGATTCGACTGTTGGATTTGACTGATTAAGTAACAGTCGACTTATGGTAATGAGTAGTCGACTGATGCTGAGATGGATAGAGCCGTTAAGTTGACAGGTTAGAGTAACATTTGAATCTATAGTGGATCAATCGACTGATGGATAAGATCAATCAATTGATAGACAGAAATCAACCTCGACCTAAAGACTATAAAAGAAGGGTTTAGAGGAGATTTTCGACGTCGATTCTTGAGAGGTTGGAAATGAAGTGTCATTGTATTTCCTACCATCAAGAAGCAATTCAAAGCAAAATTTTCACTTGTAAAGTATTTTTCTTTCAATTGTCTTTATATCTTCGCTTTATTCTTGTATTGTTGTATAAATAAGATTGTAAGAGACTTCTCCGCCTCCGGAAGGTATCTGGAAAGGAGAAGGATTAGTGGTGACGGTCGTTAGGACTAAATTTTGGATGTAGTCACCTTGGGAGGCAGTGAACCAAGTAAAATTGATTATGTATTGTGTTGTGTTTTCAAGTTTCCGTTGCATTCTCAACAACAATGCAATCGAAGCTATTCACTCCTTCTAGCTTGCACCAGTCCCAACACAAAATTTTCCTTTTATAGCCTTTAGGTCGGATTGATTTTCATCTATCAATTGACTATTACTGTTCATTAATCAATTGATCTACTAAATTTGATCATTGCACATGCATAACATCTCTTACCAACTATAGTTTTACCATAAACAGTTAATTATTACTTTCATCAGTTGATGTCCAAACAGTCGAGTGTTGTAGCCGACTCAAAAACTTTTAGTTCTCTACTATAGTGTTAACACTCGACTACTTAACTCAATTCATTAATATCAGTTGAGTTGATCAACTGATTTCCTAACTTTTTGTTTGCTATAGTACATTAGTTGACTACCCAACTCAATCGATCAACATTAGTCGAATTGATCAATCAATTTTCTAATTTTTTATTTTCTATAGTAATCAAACTTTCTATTTGCTGCATCAGTCGATTGCCCAACTCAACTGATCAGCATCAGTCAAGTTGATCACTAACCTTCTATTTGTTATAGTAAAAGTCAATTGTTACTGTTTATCAATCGACTGTACTATAGCAAATTCTAAATACTATTCATAATACTAAAAAATACTATTCACACCGAATACCTTTATACTAGGGCCTCATCATTGCTTAGTATCCAATTGATCTTAACCTATTAGGACTTTTTTTGTCCAACATTCGATCAATCTTGATTTTTCAATACTTCGCATTGCTTAGTATCCAATCAACCTTGATCAATCGAGACTTTCTTTGTCTAGCATTCGGTCACCCTTAACCTACTGAAACTTCATTTTTATTTAGCATCTAGTATACCTTGGCCTATTAGGATTTACCGTTGCCTAGCATCCAACCAATTTTGACCTGTCAGAACTTTCCATCTCATGCTTAATATCTGGTAAACTTTAATCGATGTCTTCTATGTCCTATTATAGCTTTTTTTATTGTCAAGTATCTGATTAATCTTGACCCATTTAAAATTCGCTCTTATCAATTTTCTGTTGAACTTCAAACTATCAAGTGTCCGATCAGCCGTGATCCACTTGGACTTTCCTTTTATCAATTTTCTATTGGACTTCCGTCTGTCAAGTGTCATAACTCACTTGGATTTTTGCACCATTAAGTATCTGGTAAACCTTGACCTACTTGACATTTCACTCAACCAACTAACATATTGATCAAATATCGAAATTCAACTCGAGTCAATTCGAACTTAATCAACTTGATCAACCTTGACCAGAAGGTAATTGTACCAACGTTATCATCGCTACTTAAGAGCCTATTAAAATTGGTATTTGAGATCTAAAATCTTGTGATTACAAAGAATGGAGACTTTGCATATAAAAGACATCTAGAGATTCAAATTGAAATTATCCTAGTTAAAGTAAAAAAAACTTTAGGAATAAAGTTTTCACACTTATCTATTTGGTTGAGTCCTCTAAATTATGGCATGAATGGTTACGACATGTGGACTTCAACATTCTCTACAAATTCATAAAATTAGGATTATTACTAAGTGTTCGATTTGATTCAAAACTCAACTGGGATACCTTTGGATTCAATTTATAATGGCATATATAATCTAAAGTTTGTAATACTCATCATTTGTGTTAATTATTAACAAGCAAGGATGAGGCTTGTGAAATCCCGGGGCTACGATGCAATGGCAGGACATCTACATAGCTCTCAAGCATCTAAAAATCGAGTCACACACTATAAAAATATAGACCTTTTGTGACGAATTTTACGATGAATTAAAAAAATTCATCGCCAAAATATTTTGTGACAAAATTTACAATGAAATTATTTTCGTGGGTAATAGTTTGTCGTCAAATTCTGCGATGACAAAAATATAAATCCATCATCAATTTTAATAAATTTTTCGTCGCAGATTTCGTAATGAAAACTTTTTTTTGTCAGCAATTTGTGATGAATAAATTTTTATCGCCTATTTGTGATAAAAATATTTTGATCGCCAAAATCAATGACGAATCAGATTCGTCGCAAATCGACGTCGGAATGATAATTTTGTCACCGATTTGGCAACGTTACAAGATTCATAGCCAAATCATTAATTTTGGCGACAACTCTGATTCGTTGCAAATTTGGCGATGAAATTAGATTCGTTGCCATATAAATAATTTTATGACAAAAATATGATTTTGCCGCTAAATCAATCGTGAAAATAGGTTTCGTTGCCAAAGTTGCGATATACAGTGTAATTTCGATAAATTTGCAACAAAAATAAATTCATCGAGACAAGCAAAAATTTTTTCCAACAACTACCAATTTTCCTTCTTCAATCATGTTGACAAATCAACAATCAACTCAGTACAACATTCCAACACAATACTCAATCCAACATTTCAACACAATACTCAATTCAACGTATAGTAATCCAACACAATACTTAATCCACATATAACATTTCAACACCATTCAATCCAACATATAAACAATTCATACAAAAAATCACAATCAAAGAAATAAGTCATCATCATACAAGTTAAAATAAACAAACTTTCTAAATAAACAAAAAAGTCACAATCCAATCCAAGAAGACATCAGACATATCTAAATAAAACATCTCATATCAAATAGTCTCAAAACGATGATAAAATACAACAAGTATCATCGTCCTCGACATGATCATACTTGGCAGATACTTTCTGCTCCTTCCATACTTCTTGTTCTTTTCCTACATCAGAAAACAAACAAACAAAAAGTACATTTTGTACAAGATAGCTATAATATGTAAAGACTTACTTCTTCCGAGGCATGGTTGAATTGGTTACTACGAGGCAGACTTGTTAAGTGAGCAAGGGTCGAATCTCAACGAAACTGAGGCCAACTACAGCTTCTCAATTTATCTCCACACAGATGGTCGTGGGGCCGCTGGGTGGCGGATTCCACCTTTGCTAAAGAAGAAGAAGTAGATTAAAACTAAATTTACTCATAAAAATACATTACCAATTTTAAAAGATCTCATCATTATTTTATTATATAATAATATCAAAGTCCTCATTCTCATTGATATTCTCATCGTTGTCGTCATCGTTGTCGTCGTCGTCATCGTCATTGTCATTAGATTCATTCTCATGAATTTCACTTGCATCTATGTTTATCACTACTCTGCTGGAATTTCGTAACGTTGAAATAATATATTCCTCGATCTAAAGTGTATTCACAACTTCCTCTTATTGATATGCAATGTCTTCCCAACGTTTCTCAATCTTTTTCCATGCTTTGGTTTTACAAACAATCCACCAATCAATTTTGTCATGTTTCAAACTAGGATATGAAGCATAAAATACTTTGTGCTAACACAAATGGTTCATATTTCTTATACAACTCTTATGATTAATTTCAACTAAATTATACCATGGATACACCTTCATCCCTCTTACAAGGTCAAATCAACAATACATAAATAAAATATCTCACATTTCTGGGTCAGCATATTCTACCTCTATAATTTCATCGAGCAAATCATAAAAATAATTGCTTGCACCTCTATCATCGAATGCCTAAACAAATACCCCACTATTCATTGTAATTTTTTTTATTCCATATTCTTGAGTATAAAAATTATATTCGTTTATGAAATATGTTGGTCAAATGCATACCAATACTTTTGGACCACATGAAAGATGGATTAGAAATTCTTGTTCAAGGTAAGCTTGATTATCATGAACATAAAGACAAATAAATATGTTTAAAAGTTTACATATGTGTAAACCATAGTGCAATTTAGATTAACTACTTACATATGATTTGAATCACGGTGCAAATTCTTCTTCACATAAATGATCAAACTCTTGTGTCAACATTTCAGAATACAAATTTTGAAAAATCTTTTACAAAAATTATAACATAATGAATTTACAAATAAGAAATATAAAGTATAAAATATATACTAACTTGAAATATAACGTGACTTCTAAATAATTCAATAAAATATATATCTATGTTATACGTCATTCTTGATCAGTTAAATATTTCTACTTACATTGTCCATTTGGTCAACCAAGATAGTTAAAAATTGAGAATAAGTTCAAATTGAGATCAATATGACCCTCATCTAAATATGAGGCTCAAAATAATATGATGAAAAAATTACTACTTCCTCCATAATATATGCATTAACAATAGAGGCTTTAACATGTACTTTATTTTTCGCTTTTTTCTTCAAATGATATAGGAATTTGATTGTAATATAAAAAATTATGTTAGATATTAAAAATATATAATATTAAAATTTTACCTTTCAAATGGATACATCCATAAAAATAGAAAAGACCTCCAACTTTGGTCTCATATGGCAAGTGAACCAAAAAATACTCCATGGATTCAAAAAATGAGAGTGAAAATATCCTTTCTAAATCATGTAAAATTATTAAAATGTCTTTCTCTAAAGTCTCTATGTGCGAATGTCTCAAAACTATTGAGCAAATATCATGAAAGAAAATGCTTAACTCCAAAATAGTAACCCAAATAAAATTTGGTAAAAGTTCCTTGAAAGTAATAGGAATAAATCTTTCTATAAATATATGACAGTTATGACTTTTCAAACCAATAAATTTATATTTCTTTAAATTGACATATCTTCCAATATTAAAGACATAACCATCTAAAAATTTTATCTAGATATTTCAAAGATTTCAAGACATTAAAAGTGGATTATTTACAAAGGAGTCACATGTCTTTTCATGCATTCAGATTATATTTTATTTTTTCAGCGATATCCATTATTGTATTTATCAAATTATCAATAACATTCTTCTCAATATGCATTACATCGAGATTATGACAAATCAAATAACTCTTCCAATATGATAAATCTAAAAATATACTCTATTTAGTCCATTTATATGTACTTTCATATTAATATTTTTACTATGTACTCTTCAATAACAGATAGAAAGTTAAGCATTCTGTACCAAATGGAACAAATTCATCAGCACAGATACCTAACCTAATTATGTTTCAGGGTTCCTTCGTAAATTTAAAATATGTTATATCAAAAATTTTTCACACCTCTACATTTGATGGATAACATTATACCCTCTTCTGTTTAATGATTTACATACCAAATCATGTGTTCAGCAGTGGCTTCTTATGCATAAAGTCTTTGTAACCTAGGAGTTAAAAGTAAATAAAATAATTGACTGTATGATTTATGTCAATGTTGACTCCTATTGGTTCTCGTGTACCTAGTTTGATTACAGAATTTACAAACATCTGTATCTTAATCATCTCCTCTATATATCATACAACCATCTTTATAAACATCAATCCTTTCAACTGGAAGACCAATTCTTTCATAAGTTTTTTCATACTGTAAAAATCATTTGGCATTATATGATCACGCGACTATATCTCTCTAATAACTTAAACAAAATTATTAAAATAATCTTTAGATATATTGTACTTCATCTTGATATTCAATAGTCTTGCGGTGAGAGATAATTTAGTATGACTATCACAATCAACCCACACAGGTTTATTTGTAGCACTCAACGTTTCTTGAAATTGAAGATATGCCTCATTATTCATATTTTCATGAACACTTTGTTCTTCTACCTCCTCCAATGGTGATGTATAAGTAGTAAATATTTGTTCAATTGTTTGAGGATAATTAGAACTTGCAATACTCGGTTCGGGAAAGAAATTTTGACCCGCTGCATTAATTATTATCCTCTGATATGAATTTAATTGATTATAATAACTCTGATCATCACTAACTGAGACTTGTATATTTTTTTCCATAATCCTCATTAGATATAAACGGTTCATCATGACATATCCAATTATAGTAATTCGGAATAAAACCAAATCTACAAAGATATTCTCGAATTTTACAAATTGTAAAAGTTTACCATCGTGACACTTTCTGCATGGACACCTTATCTTATCCCCATCCATATATTCAACATTACTACAAGTAAAATCCATAGATTATTCCAACCGACTAATAAACTCATCAGTGAAATCCTGACATCCAGGCATCTTCTTTTTATACATCCGACTCCTTTCTTTCTACATTTTTCCCATTTTTAATTTATTAACATATTAAACAAAACTATTATATATAAAAGTTAGTACCTCATTAACAACAATAACATAATTCATTTCTGCTAAATTTTTATAACAATAAGTAAAATTATACCTAAAGCAGGTGAACCAAAAGCAAGAGTCTCCAAATACGTTAAGCCCACAAAATAAGACTTGCACAAACAACATTATGAAGTCAACAATATAAAATATGTAAACTATATGTGTAATTGTATATATTGACTGATAAATAGCAAGTGATTGTTATTTCAGGTGGGATTGAAATGGTTGCAAGGCTCGCCTCAGTGCTCATGCGCGGATTGCCTCAACGCCCGAGCCCGGCTCGCCTCAGTGCCCGTGTCCAAATCACCTCGGCGGTCACTCGATCGGGCGACCTAAATGGTCAGCTAGCCTCAACGAGCGTCAACTAAGAGCCTCAGCGATCGACTAGTAGCCTCAGCGGCTGACTAACCTTAGTGACTGCCCTGGCAGTGGCCTCAACGATCGGCTAGCCTCATCAACCGACCCCCAACCTCACCGGCCGCCCCAACCTCACCACCAGCCCCCCAACTCGACTGTCGTCCCCCCCCCCCAAATCTCACCACCGGCCTACGCTCAACCCAACCGGCTGACCCACCTCAGCGCCAGGCTTGCCTTAGCGGCCAGTTGGTTAGGCAAATCGGCATGTCGATCGGCCTCAGCGAGCGACCAACAGGCCGACAGATTCACTAGTAGGGAGAAGGGAGAAGAGAGAAGGGGAAAAGAGAGAGGGGAGCAAGCTTACCGCTAGAGTTTCCATCGCTAGGATGTCGCAGTCGCCATCGCCGTTGGGATCAGGACCGTGGGATAGCGGGATCGGCGAAAAACAACTGGGATTAGAGGGAATGGGAATGGGAATCATGAAAATGATTAAGTTAAGTTTTTTGACGATGAATTTTCATTTGTTGCCAAATTGACGATGAATCATGGATTCGTTGTCGAATTTAACAACGAATCACAAGAATTTGATGACGAATCTGTGATTAGTCGCCAAATTAGCAATGAAAATTTTATTTGTCGCAGATTGATAATGAAAATTTCATTCGTTACTAATTTGCGATGACTTTTGCAATAAAAATAATTTTAGCGATAAAATTTATATGTTACTAACTCAGCAATTAAATTATTTTTATCGCAACAGCCATCAATTAGTGATGAAATAGTATTTTATTATAAATTTTATTGTTGATTAGCGACAAAAATTATTCATTGCTAAAATTCATTGCTAATAAACTATTTTTTTAGTGTCAACTACGATAAACCGTCGGATGAATTTTTCCTAATGGACGTGGTTGACCTAAGAACGCTAGACTACTAAGTCATCTGCTGCGAGCGCTTTCCAATTTACCCTGATGATCAGAGTAAAACTTCTGTGGGATCAGATTGATCACCCTCAAGATTAGTCGTCCTAAAAGGTTAGATATCCGATGTCAACTAAAAAAATAAGATGAGGCTTCAACTTAGTAAAAATATTAACATCATTTGCAATGATAGAGGAAATTATGAGCCTTGGTTTGATGAAAGCATTTGTAATCCCAACCCTACGAAGTTGAATTCTGGATCACTTAACAATTCGATCATAGCGGAACCCACACGTTGGCTGGGCCTTAAAGATGGTTAAGTACACCAGGCCAGCAAAAACATTGAGATCGCTAATTTCACTATATCATGTTGCAAAAGCATCAGCCATGCGAACGCCACATAGCTAGCTCCCACTCTATCCCCCTCCCCTCTTACTGCACCTTCTGCACCATCCAATTCAGCCCTGAACGAGTGGTGGACGTCTTGCTGCCAACCAGTTATCTGCTTCTCCCCATTTTAAACGTACCGAAATTAGAGCTAGAAAGGCACCAACGCTAGCTAATAAACATGGCTTCCGCCACCAACAGCGCCGCCTGCTCCCTCGCCGTGCCGCCCCCCTTCGACGGGAAGTCGCTTCCCCGCCAGTCCTCCCCCCACGCTGTCAGACTTCCCTCACTGCCGGCCATCCCCCACTTGGCCTCGCCCAGCCGCCTGCAGATCCGAGAGGCTTGGAAGACTGCTGCTTATAACTGTAAGCCCGGCATATGCTTTATGATACGTACAGTGTATATACAACCTGATAGTGTTCCAGCAAAATTCAAACTCAACTCTAGACTTTTAATTTTTTTTAAAAAAAATAATGATTTAGGCCGTAGAGTAGCAGGAAAGTTTATTAGGAAGGCCGCAGGAGAAACAACAGCCACTGTTGAGATAACAACAACTGCAACAGCAACAACTACTACTCCTGAGGTTGCAGAAGTTCCTGATCTCTCAGACTTTGCTAAGAAAATACAAGAATCAGTAAGTTGCCCTCTTAATCTCAGCTACCCATGACATGAACTTATCTGCAATCTACATGTATAGTGGGACAAGATTGAGGACAAGTACACAGTCAGCGCCCTGGCCTTTGCCGGAATCATTGGTCTGTGGACCGCAGGAGGCGCTATCTCGGTATGGCAAACTTAATCCAGATTATAATCTTAAAAGGTTGAATTTGACTATATATATAAGATTTAAATCTATTGTTGCTTATTTGTTCAGGCAATTGATAAGCTTCCCCTGGTTCCTGGTGCCCTTGAACTAGTAGGAATTGGATACACAGGGGTAAGCCAAATGCAGTACTGACTCTAATGATTTTTCCTACACTTTGTAATGTTGTTTGCTTTTGTTTGCAGTGGTTTGCATATAAGAACCTGCTTCTGAAGGCCGACA
>JAOBBC010000063.1:1600416-1612817 GCA_025388495.1 Curcuma longa
AAATTATTTTAAATTGAAATACTAATTATTATAAGTTGTTCAAAATAGAAAATCAAAATTCTAGAAGATTAAATGAGCAAAATTCATCTGAATTTATTTTATTATATTTTAACACAATGTTGAACTGTTGAGTGTCAATATAGTATAATATGATAAAATTTTATCCAATTGACTTTCTAAGTAAATTGATATATATTAAGGAATAAAACTCATGTAAATTCATCTCTGCATGCTTTGATGCATGTAAAACTCCAAGATTAATCAACATACGTAGTGATAAATCTATATTGCTATAGATGGGATTAAAACTCCAAGATGAATAATTTAAGTTTTGCCCCCAAATATACAAATATCTTTTCATTATCTCTTCCCTCCCTCCACCTCTACTTCCCAATTGATACCATGTGTGAACACTTCACCAAAACTATATCATGCTAGTAAAAGATCAAAACTCTAGCATAATTCAAAATTTCAAACCTTCGTATCAAGGAAATATTTGGAAAAAAATTAAATGTAAAAAGATAGGATAGGTAAATGTTGTATATATCCTAATCCAAACATTTTCTTTTGGCACCGATTTCTTAGAAGT
Source organism: Curcuma longa (assembly GCA_025388495.1). NCBI lineage: Eukaryota > Viridiplantae > Streptophyta > Magnoliopsida > Zingiberales > Zingiberaceae > Curcuma > Curcuma longa. Next base: position 1,601,006 of record JAOBBC010000063.1, read on the forward strand.
AATCCAAAATAATATATATTATATGTATATAGACTTAGAGTAAAAGCTTTTGATTTTTAAGCTTAAATCTTGAAATAAATCAAGAAAATATATAAACTTTTATCTCCTATTTTTCAATTTTATAGGTTACTCATGTTGCAAGTTGTTGCATATCATAAACTCTTAATGGGAATCCTTTTTCTCCTTATTCCAAGCACAAAATTGGAAAGAATCTAATATATATTGTTTGTTACCTATGCTTTTTCAGACTGATTTGATCAAATTATAGGGATAACATATAAAGTTTGAAGCTAACCATGAAAACCAAGAAGTAGCTTAATAAATTCAATTATGCAATAATATATAGACAAATCACAATTTACTATCAATTCTTCAGAGACATACTCATAGTTTAAAATCTCGTACCATACTGGATGAAATAGTCAAAATGGACGAAACATATCATTCTAGTAAATCACTGAAATTCAATATCACTCAGCACTAAAGTTCAAGATCTTGAATTGTGTTATAGTTTCAGTCTTCGACCAAAAAGATATTGTTTCAATATCATCTAAACGCTCCAATACATAGTGTTATTTGACAAATTGGAGGTTGAAGAAGGAAGGATATAAAGCAAAGGAAGAAGACATTGATTTTAAATCTTTTACTATGTCTAGTGAAACAGTCAAAACTATACCATTTTGATAAACAATATTATTAATAATATTTGTGTTGAGTTTTGATAATTTACTAGCACCATACATCAAATGATACTAATTAGTATCATTCCAGTCAAAGATCAAAACTTCGACATGGTTCAGGATTTTAAACTTTCGACAAACTAAAATTATTATGCAGGAATTAGTGGTTCATGAGTAAAAAAAACTTAGGGAATTATTTAATAATAAAAGATGAATAACTTCTAAATATCAATTCCAATGGAATGCTTCTATTAACATTTAAATAAAAACAAAAGGAAGCTAGAGTTTTCCAAAGGTTTTTAATGACATTGAATAAGCATATGAAGAATATCCAAGATTAGTTATATGTGAATTTTAAGCAAGGAAATAAAGAATATAATTATATTAGTATATAATATGATGTGACAATATAGTTGTATTATACATTCATGAATATGCCTGGTATCTAGCATAGGCATATTTAAAATAAATTTTTTTATTTTCTCCTCCATATACTAGCTATGAATCTTAGTTATTGATATTAATATTTTGACTAGAGAAAATTCAATGTTAATCCTAAACTTGAATTTAGAGGTAAATTACAAAAAAAAAAAAGGATACAAAGTGAGTTGGACTAAGGTTTTATAGAACAGTAGCTAGACTTGTATATGGACTAAAACGAAAACTAAGGTTTATGTTGTTTTGTTTCCAAATTTGTGCAACAAGATCATAGGCACAAAGAATGCATCCTTTAGATGTTTAGGAAGATAATAAGATGTATGGCTTACCAAAAGGTCATGCAAGGAAAAACTTGTGAACAATGGGTTGCCATGCCTAGTTCAGGATTGAGATCATAATTTAAAATTTTATACTGTGCTCGTAACACTAGATGTGGAAGATGCGTTCAAGTAATATTTGTTAGTTTTTGTAGCTTATTTCTCTAAAATTCCAATTTGATTGTGATTTCTACAGTTTTAAATGGAAAAAATATTGTAAGAGTAAAACTTATAAGGTTATCTAACCATGCATTTAAGTAAAAAAAAGAACAAAACTATTTTTAATTTAATTACTAATTGATCTGCAGAAAAACTAAGTGGACGGAAATTCAATGAATAAATCCCTTTTAAATTTATCTTGGCATGGTTTAGCATATGCCAAAATGTGTTGAGTATTGGTATTATGAGTTACTATATTCTTATCTTATCTTCATAAGTAAATAAATTATGTGAAACGACATTAAAAGAATATAATTTATCTAAATTCCATCAAGTAATGTTTCGATGCATACCAAAGTGTGTTGAGTGTCAACATAACACGTAGTCAAAATTGTACCATTCTAGCTATGGATTGAAACTTTGAGATGGAATTATACTTTAAACCTTACAGTGCATATGAATTATACTTTAAACCTTACCACTACATATGTAGCTACTTTCTCTTCTTACTTTTTCCTTTTCTTCTTTTTGTTCATCTCCTTGCTCCCTTCACCTCTAATTCATCACATATTATGTGTTGATACTTCGGCACATTAAAATTATATGATTCTAGTTTAGCTTGAGATTTCAAACCTTTTGATTGAAATGATAAGAGAAGTTGCCCCTCTCAAATTGTCAATGTCTTATGAGAGTTGAATGATGAAGAATGTGATATAGTGATCAATCTAATGGTGGGTTTATGTGAATGCGAAACATAGGGAGATGATAATGTACATGGTAAAGGTGGTTTTTCCATGATCTTGATGGTCTCATAGCATAATAAAATAGAATGTTGAAAATGAATTCTTTGAACCAACCTCAGTTATGCTCTGACCTAATCATGTCCTTGATCTCTATGCATGTGGGAGAACTCTTTCACTTAGGTAAGCGAATCAATCTCTATATATGATATATATTATAAGCTAAAAGGGTACATATGTAAATATATAACATGTAGGAGCCTACATTTTATATTCTATATTCCTAACAAAGAGAATTTTATATAGTTTAAATCCATGTTCCTACTCCACTATCTACTTATTCATAAGGTGAATCATTATTTTTTTTTTGGACTGAAGGTAGTTACTTGAGGCTGACAAGGTGCTAGCTCAGAGTAATGTCCACAGTTCTATACAGTGTATACCAGATAAATGTATGTCCTCCAAATTCGTATGTGATGTACCAAAATACCTGATGTGGAATCGGCTTCCATGTGAATGTAGGTTGCAAGCTCCCAAAATTATCTAAGGGTCTACCTGAGGCCAATCTATATGCATGATCATTATCAACTCAAAAATGCATGCTATCTGTCTCTGTTGGTTATGAAACCATCAACCTCCTACTACTACCAAAATGTACACTCTCACTTTCACTCATGACACTACCAAAATGCATGCCCACACAATCCTAACTAAGCTATATATGTATCAAAATGCATGCTCCTGAAGGGAACTACAAGTGTGCAAAAGGATCACATTCATTAAGGTATCCGATCTGATGAGTGTGTAATAGGGCATTGTCAAAAATGTATGCCCTAAAAATTTATCCTTGCTGTAGTACCTAATCCGAGTATACATCAAGTGTCTTGTAGACATGGATGTGTATCTTCCTGAAGACCAAACTCTACATTGAATCGTATCCCCTCAAATATGTTGCAATTCTTTGCCCTCCAAACATGATGCACTAATAAAAATTAATAAAAAAATCTTCGCTTGGTACTTGAGATAGAGGCATTGGAGACATGGGGTTATACATGAAGGGATTCATATAAAGGAGTGAACTGCCAGTTTGATCTAAGGCACTCTACTATGCTTCACTGAGGTGGACTATGATATGGCTGGTGAGATATGTCTCTTCTGATACGTGCAGATGCTCCTGATACATACAAATTGTGATGTTGACTTAGAGGAGAGGGTTCGTTGGATGTAGCAGTCTTCGGAGAGCATCTCGTCAACTTGGGATGGAGCTTCTTCAACTTTGGATGGAGCATCTTTTGGAGTTGTGCAAACACCTATCATGTATGAGTGTGTATATTTTGAATGGGGGAGGAGTGAGAGCATGCATCTTGTTAGAGCAGGAGCACATTGTGAGCTATGTGAGGATGTATACTTTGGTGAGGATGTATAGTTTTGGTGAATAGATCCATCACGAAAGATCTATCTAGTCTATAGTAAACGGTTCGTCGTAAAGACATTTCAAATCTGTTTATGGTTGAGGCTTTGCCAAAAAGCCTAAAAAAGGTGAATAGATCCACCAAAAAGATAAATCTAGTCCATAGCAAACGGCTAACAGTAAAGACATCAAATCCGTTGATAGTTGATTACTTGCTAGAAGTTAATAAGGGATAGTGACACGTGCAAGTTAGATGTGGAGGCTCTGGGAGGCTGCGACCCCTAGCCCGTGGTTTCACACATCTTTCAACATGCTCTACACTAGAGACTAGAAGAGACGAACCCCTAGAGGATGGAAGATAGCCAGAGAAGATGTTGGGCTACATGCGACATAGAGGCGCCTATAAGTGGTGATTGTTTGACATTGACAATAGAGTTCGATTGACGCCTGATCTCCTGTGGTTCATATAGAAGATGGGTAATCGACCATAGCACATCTGGCGATTGATACACAGGAGAGTGATGGTACTCATGTGAGTACATGTACGTCTTACCTCAGATACCTTCTCAAATCTAACATTTCGTCAAACATGACATGAGCAGGGATCCTTGGCTACTGTATGATTGTGTACTCTTTTGATGATATATATATTTATCTTTTAATCAAAAATAAGGTGAATCACTATTGAAGTTCATTAAGAAAATTCTTTATCAAAACATAACAATAAGTAAAGAGATTCAATTTACTAAAATCTTATATAGAAAGCTTCCGTAACCCTTAAGACAACATTTTTATTGGCCACTTTATAACATAAGTTCCATATATAATTTTGTGCACAACTAAGAGAAAACACATCGTCATGCCCAGCATTATATAGCTTGGCCTCTAATGACTAGCCAACGACTAATTTTCAATTAACTTTAATTTGTTCAAATTCAATTCAGTTGACTCAAATCATCAACCTAGTCATTGTGAGCCAAAGGTTAAAAGTTCAATTGGATACACTAGCTTTTAGTCAACTAAATATCCATTATATTTGACTAAGTCCAATAGAAATCTATTTAAAAATTGAGTTTGTAGTCAACTCAACAATCAACTCAGTACTCCGATCAATTAGGATCACTTTTAGTTGACTCAATATGCTCGAAGATATTTAGTTCACATGACATACCTCTTGTAAGCCTATGCAATGCTCTAATATCAAACTTAGTCACAAACTACAATCAAGAACTAGTTGTTACTTTATTGAAGATTCTCTACAAGCTAACTAGATAGCCCCTACCTAATTTTGCACACATCATCTCCTAATAATGTTGCCTGAAAGTGTGAAACCTAACTTATACTTTCACATGTAACCTCATACAACTCACTCTTTCAATGCTTCAACCACCACATCATCCACAATGATATTTCCCTAAAGACTTTATGCTTCTAGGTATTCGCATGCCCAAAGCCTCTCCGTCCTTCAGGTCACATGCCCAAAGGTCTAACCTCCTCTAGGTCTTCAATTTCTTGATACTCGTCCTAAAGTCTACCTCACTAAGAATTTTCTAGTCCCTCAATGTCTCAGACCATCTTCATTGACCATCTATAAGTTGACCTTACTCTGGATTCTGATCCATCAAGCCCAACTCATACATGCCAATACCATAAGTAAACCAAACTTACTCTTTACCAAATACATCAAAATATTTTCAAGGCAACGTGGTCAAACCCAACGACTTTTGAGAATTGCCACACCAATAATCTCCCCAAACCACTAGGGAGAATCATTACACCAACTTTCACATCTAGGGTGGCAGCAAGGCCATGATTAATGACATGGATGCTCTCAACTAATGACAATTCAAAACTAATTTCCTTCCTTTAGGAAAGTTTGCAATGAACTACAAATGAGTTTTCTTTGTTAAGTGTTTCCTAGATGACAATGTTCATCTTAAAGTTCACTTAATGGATAAAACCTACACCTAGAATTTTCTTAGTTAAATGGTTCCTAGATGACAATGTTAATCATCTTAAAGTTCACTTAATAGATAAAAGTTACACCTAGATTTATGGTGTTGAGTACTTTGATATGCTCTCTCCAATAGATAAGATCACCTTAGTTTGTCTTTTCCTCTCACTCAGAGTCGTCTTTCACTAGCCTATTTATCAAGTTACCATAAAAAATGTTTTCCTTCATGGTGCTCTTTTAAAGGTCTGGATAGGGTTGGTGCAGGGAGCACCAGATGATTGAACCTTAGTTTTGATAATGGCACTAGGTTCAAGTTAAGTGTGTTGTTGAGCTAACTATGTTGATCTAAGTGTGCAGGGAGCACAGGTTTGAGCAAAGTCCTAGTGGAAGCTAGGCACTAGAAAGTCCTGATCTGGAGGATCAGACGGAAGTCTTGGCAGAGTCAAAAGCACCAGGTGAAGTCTGGACTGGTCTGGAGGACCAAGTCGCAGCAAGAAGTCTGGGCTGGTCAGGAGGATCGAGTCGCAGCAGAAGTCTGGGTTGATCTGGAAGATCGAGTTGCAGCAAAAGTCTAGGCTGGTCAGGAAGACCGAGCCGCAGCACAAATCCTGGGGGCTGAGGATAGAGCCGAGCAAAAGTCCAACAAGTCGACTTATTGGCACAAGGTAAATTCTCCTGAGAGGAGTGGATCAGGACGCATTCCCAAGGGGAACAGTAGGCGTCGATCTAACCCAGGGTCTCACTGGAGACCTGAAGTTAAAACCAAGAGACAGTTCTAGGAACTGACTCTAAAAAGATTAAATTTGCATGTTATTTTGGCTAAGGTCTTATGCAGGATTGGAAAAACTAAATAACACAGACTCCGAGCAAAACTGTCCAGAAAATGCTGTTGGAGTTGACTTGACTCAAATCAACTTGAGTCTGGTCAGCAGCCTCGGATGTCAACGCAGTTCGGGATTTCTCCATGCGACACTCGAGTCAACTGGAGATGACGTTGGAGTCGACTTGGCGCATCAAATTTTATCAGCAGACTCCACGTCAAACTAGAGTCAACTTAAGATGTCACTCGAGTCGACCTGATTGCCAGATAACGCAGAGAAGAGGAAAAGTTATCCAGAAGTCTCCACATCGGACTAGAGTCGACTTGAGTCGAGGCTCGAGTCGACCTGAGTACGCAGTCGCAACGGAGGAACAGGATCGGAGCTGAGCTGGAATCGACTTGAACCTCTAGTTGAGTCGACTTGAGGACAGTATAAAAGAAGGGCTTGACCAGCAGCCAGAAGAGAGAATTCCAACGATTCCCACGTGCACTCTGTTGATACATCGACGCCCCGAGCATCCCCGTGCAACCCTAGAGCCGTCGCTACACCGAATTCGCAAAGAAACGACAATCAAGCAAGATTTGGTAGATGCTTTTGGTAACCAGTAATTTTATTGTAATTTCTAAATCTTGTTATCAAACTTGGTTTTTGTAATCGATCGACTTGTGTGCGTGAGAAACAAGTCCTGTTAGTGGATTGTCCGTAGGAAATGGTCAAAGACCGTAGGCCTTGGAATAGCAGCCTTGGGCTGTGAACCAAGTAAAGGAACTTGTTTTCTTTTTGTTACTCTTATTTCTATACTCGTTTTTGGCTTCCGCAATACGTTAAGCTTCTGTAATTTTTTATGATCGAAAATCGGTTGAAAGCGATAACGCGCTATTCACCCCCCCCCCCCTCTAGCACGTCTCTATTGATCCTACAATTGGTATCAGAGCAGGGTTCTCGAATCCAGTGCAACCACTGATCGAGAGGATTTTTGATCGCTTTTCAAAATTTATTTTAAATTCTTTTCTTCCCGCACTACTAATCCAAGACCAAGTCTTGGAACTTGTTTTGCATATCTTTCTTGTGTGCTAGAGTAATGGCCCTTCAAGAAGGATTCAGCACCGCAAGACCTCCCCTATTTTCAGGAGATGACTTCCCCTACTGGAAAAGTAGGATGGAATGTCACCTGAAAACTCAGGTGGATATTTGGATCATCATACAGACCGGATTCATAATCCCGTCTGATAGTAATGGAACTCCATAGTCTTGCGAGCACTGGGACGCCTCTAACAAAAAAGGAACTGAACCGCGTCGGACCATTCAGCAATGCGAAAGATCTGTAGACGAAGCTAATCGAGCTTCACGAAGGAACTTCCGACACCAAGGTAAGTAAAAGGGATTTGTTATTTAATAAATTGTATAGCATTCGTATACTAGAAGGAGAAACTGCGAGTGGCCTATACGCGATGATTCAAAATCTACTCAACGAGCTACACGCAATCGGACAGAAGGTGGAGAACCGCGACGTAATCAAGTATGCTTTGAAAGCATTTCCGAGAAACACACTGTGGGCATCTATGGTGGATGCTTACAAAGTTTCTCGGGATCTTTCTAAGGTAAAGCTCGATGATTTATTTTCCTAATTTGAACTACATGAGCAATCTAATACGGAAGTGTAGGAGAAGGGTATAGCCTTAATTGCATGTACCGAGCAAGAACGAAGAACGTAGAAAAAGGTGCAGGAGGACTCGGAATCCTCAAAATCCGAGGCGAACGATGAAGTCGCCTCAGAACTCGTGAACCTCGTCCGGAAGATGTTCCGGAAGAAGCGTGGAATTAGACGATCGAAAATTAAAAAGGTCGTCAATAAAACCAAGCCATCGTCAACCGACAAGACCGAGATGAAGTGCTATGGATACGGAAGGAAAGGGCACTTCATAGTCGACTGTCCGAACCAACGAAAAGACCGGAGGACCAAAAAGAAAGCCCCAAAGGCGACTTAGGACGAGTCATCTTCAGAAGAGTCAGACAAGGAACCAACTACAACAAGTTTTCTCGCTCTTCCAGCCCAGAACGAACCAAATCGGAGCGACAACAACTCGGACAGTGACGAAAGCCACGGATCCGTATCCGGTTCAAAAGGTTCGACCCCCGCTGTAAGTAACAAAAGATTATTTTCAATAATCATTAGTTTAACAAAAAAGTTAGCTAAGTCCAATGTTTTGGTTGAATCTCTCCAAGAGGAGTTAGTACTCCTCAAGGAAAAAGTTAACACTGAGCCACCGACTTAGGACAAATCGATTGAGGATTCAACTCGAATTCAACTCGAGGAAAAAAAAATCTCAATTGAAAATCCAAGTCGATGAACTCAGACGATCGCTTTAGCAATTTACTTTTGGATCCAAATATCTGGATATGATGCTTGGGTCACAGAAGGTTGGATACAATCGATCGGACATTGGATATGCAGCTAAACATAGGTCATTCATATCACTAACACATAGAAAACGAAACTGAACTAAAGTCCAAGCGTGGGTTTCTAAGTCTAATCTGGTTGATCCAGTTAGACTGAACCAATTTTGAGTCCCTAAGGATCAGGTCTATTTGGTCCGACCCATCAAGGGGCACAATCCTGGGGGAACCAAATCACATTGTTTGATTACATGTATAAATTAGTTTTACTTTCTTGCAATAGAAATTTTAGGCTAGAGTAAGGACCAACTATTTGATTAATTCTTGCCAACTTAGTATCAGGGTGGGGCGAGATGATAGTACGTTAGGGAGGTTTAGGTTAAGTGGTCAAGAAGGGTAAGGAGGACCTGACTTGATTCATTTAGTCGGACCAAACTAGCCGAAGCTACATCGCCACATCCTAGACTAGTTAGACCAAGGTTTATCAATAAATTGGTTAAGCTCATAATTTTCTAAATTAGTTTTGTCTTAGAACGTGGTCGTTGCTCTGATAACCAAGAAGGCCTATATGCCTCGCCACTGCCTGGAAACTAATTTTTGAAATGTGAACTTACTTGATTGAAAGTTAAACCTGAATTTAACTCAAGGTTAATCAAATATAGATACCTCAAACAATAAGCAAAGATAAAATCGATAAAATCATCTCACAACACTCATAGGATCAACTGTTTGCTCATTTAGATTCGGGTGAGATGAATTAGGTAATAATTTTCTAAAAGCAACTCAACAAATCAAATTAATTTTAAAATCATAATTTAATGAATTTCAAAATCATAATTTAATTAATTTCAAAATCCTAATTTAATTAATTTCAAAATCTTAATTTAATTAACTTCAAAATCTTAATTTAATTAATTTCAAAATCATAATTTAATTAATTTCAAAATCATAATTTAATTATTTTTAAAATCATAATTTAATTAATTTCAAAATCATAATTTAATTAATTTTAAAATCATAATTTAATTAATTTCAAAATCATAATTAATTTCAAAATCATAATTTAATTAATTTCAATTTAATTAATTTTAAAATCTTAATACTTTAATTAATTTGAATACTTTAATTAATTTCACAATTTTAATACTCTAATTAGTTTTTCAAAATTTAATATTTTTAAACTTAAAATAATTTTCAAAACTTAATAATTTTCAAAACTTTAATTAATTTTCAAAAATTAATAATTTTTAAAACTTTAATTAATTTTCAAAACTTAATATTTGTCAAAACTTAAACACATTTATAAATAATAATTAATCTTACTTAAGCTTCAAAACTTAAACACATAATTTGAAATTTTATGTAAACAACTTTTAACCCTAAATAAAATTTATTTGGCTTAAATCAATTCATTAATAATGTGAACCAGTCGACTCAAGTTGACTCAACCAAACAGTTGAGTCTACCTGAGTGTTTCCAGTAAAAACTGTCACTTCACTGACTCAAGTCGACTCGAACGAATAGTTGAGTCGATCTGAGCCAATCCTAAAATGGCGCCAAATTTTTCCACGAAAATGTTGTTCCACTGACTGAAGTCGACTAGACCCAAGTCTGAATCGACTCCCACCGCCAACTCAAGTCGACCTGAGTCTACTCGAGTCGACTTGAACACGGTTATAAAACAGATCGCGCGGTCCCACCCTTCCAAAAGCCACAAAATCAACCTTGTACCTATGTTTTCTCGATTCTCGCACCGCGAAAGCTAGTTGGGACAATGAGAATTATCTTCTACCATCAAAATGCCCAAGCAAAACTCTAAACTTTCCCACTATTATTAATAGTTTAGTGTTTCTTCCTGTTAATTCTATTAAATATTGTGTTTAGATGACATAGGAGAGGCCATGAGATTGGACCATCCAGGACCCCCTCTACTGATCCTAGGTTTCCCACAGAGGAGTTATCCTTTTTACCATTAGCCTGTAGATCATTAGATAGAGGGTTCTTCCAACGGTCATGTGCATTGTCCATGCAGGTCATAGACCACTACCACTTAGACAGACTAGTGTTTTGTACGACCGCGGCCAACACTACATTGTGTGCCAAGTTATACAACCTAGTCCAGATAAATGACTTATCATTCACCACCCGTGTCGGACGGAGGGACATCACCATTACTGCATCCATGATTAGTACATTCGTAGGCTTCCATCCCTCTCAGTCTACATTTATAGTATACCCACCTACGGATCTACCATTTGGTGATCCTTATTCTGACATTACCCTTGATGTCATGCATACCTACTTCTTCCAGGAGGATCGAGATCCTGGATTTGTGTCATTTCATTCTGGCAGACTTCGGATACAGGACTATGTCTTGTATCGGGTTGTTGTCCTCGGCATTCTGCCCCTTGCCACTAGGGATCTCACCCGGATGAGACCCTTTCACTCATTTTTGCTATATGTTTTTATCCATAGATTAGATTTAGACTTAGGCCTACTCATGTTTCACACCATCATCTATGCATCTTGTGTAGTGACCAGTAGGAGAGTCCACATGCCCTACTGTCACATTTTGACAGGACTGCTAGGCACACTAGGGGAAGATACCACTGTTGGTGATATTCTACCACCTGGTGACTTTGATCATATAGGTTCTAGAAATCTAACCCTAGGTGGTGTAGCTGTGGATGATGAGGGGAGACTTTCCTGGAGGCACCCACCTCAGCCCCAGATTCAGCCTCAGGCTCAGCCTTAGCTCGAAACAGCACCCGACATAGACATTGGAGCCGAGCTAGAGGAGCTTCTTGGGCTTCCAGATCTACCTGCTCCACCTCCTCCACTGACCACTAACCAGAGGTTAACCAAAGTGGAGGAGTCACTTCAGACCGTGGTTGG
>JAOBBC010000063.1:1700977-1715852 GCA_025388495.1 Curcuma longa
TTGAGCCCAATCAATCTAATTAAGCTCAATTAACTCCAATTAACCTTTTTAATACCCTAATATTTCGGTATTTTACAGCTTGCATACCTTTCCAACATGCTTTGGATCTACAAAACCCTCAGGTTGTGTCATGTACACATCCTTGAGTAGGTTTCCATTCAGAAACGCAGTTTTGATATCCATCTGCCAAATCTCATAATCATGGTAAGCTGCAATAGCAAGCATGATCTAAATAGACTTAAGTATCGCAACAAGTGAAAATGATTCATCATAGTCAATACCATGAATTTGCTTGAAGTCTTTAGCTATCAATCGTCCTTTATAGGTATGCATAAGACCATCCATGTCAATCTTTCTCTTAAAGATCCACTTACAACCAATAAGTTTGATACCCTCAGGTGGATTAACCAAAGTCCATACTTGGTTAGTGTACATGGATTCCATTTCGGACCTCATAGCCTCTAGCCATTTCTCAAAATCTGGGCCCATCACAGCTTCCTGATAGGAGGTAGACTTGTTCAACTTAACAAGCATAACATCATCGTGGTCAGACAAGAGAAATGAATATCTCTCAGGCTGATGACATATCCTATCAGATCTGCGAAGAAGTTGATCTACTTAAACAGGTTGTTGCTCCATAACTTCTTATGCAACAAATTCATAATCCACAACACTTTGTGGTGCCTATTCAATTTACATCGAGGTCTCAGTGCTATTTTCTATATCTTGAACTTCTTCAAGATTGATTTTACTCCCACTAGTTCTTCTAGAAATAAACTCTCTTTCTAAAAAAATATCATTTCTAGCGACAAATACTTTACCTTATGTGGGAATATAAAAGCAATATCCCTTCGTTTCCTTAGGATATCCTACAAAATAGCACTTATCTGATTTGGGGCCTAGTTTGTTTGAGACTTGATGTCGAACATATGCCTCACAATCCTAAATCTTCATAAAAGACATCTTGGGACTCTTCCCAGTCCATATCGTATATGGTATCTTTATGATGGCTTTAGATGGAACGCGGTTAAGTGTGAAGACAACCGTCTCTAGAGCAAATCCCCAAAAGGAAGTAGGTAGATTAGTCTGACTCATCATTAATCATACCATATCTAATAAAGTATGATTTCTCTGTTCGGATACACCATTTCGCTGTGGTGTTCCAAGTGGAGTGAGTTGGGATATGATCCCACGCTTAGCTAGATGGTCACGAAACTCTTGGCTAAGGTATTCATCACCTCGATCTGATCGAAGTATCTTAATACTCTTACCAAGTTGGTTTTATATTTCATTCTTGAATTCTTTAAACTTTTCAAAGGATTCCCACTTATGTTTTATAAGATACACATAGTCGTATCTACTGATATCATCAATAAAAGTTATGAAGTACTAATAACCTCCTCTAGCAGCGATATTGAAAGGGCCACATACATCAGTATGTATGAGTCCTAACAAGTCCGTCGCTCTTTCGCCATGTCCATTAAATGGAGTCTTGGTCATCTTGCCTAGAAGACAATACTCACATACCTCATATGATTCAAAATCAAATGAGTCCAGTAATCCATCCTTATGGAGTTGAGATATGCGACTCTCGTTTATGTGACCCAAGTGATAATGCCAGAGATATGTTTGGTTTAAATGATTCAGTTTGAACCGTTTGGTATTTATGTTATAGATTGAGCTTTCTAAGTCTAGAACATAAAATCCATTAATCAGATATGCATTACAATAGAACATATCATTTAACATTATAAAACAATATTTATCCTTTATGATAAATGAAAAACCTTTCTTGTCCAAACAAGATATAAAAATTATGTTCTTAGTTAATGCAAGTACATAGTAGCACTCCTCTAGTTCTAAGACAAGCCCTGTGGGCAAAGATAGAGAATATGTTCCTACAGCTATAGTAGCAATTCTTGTGTCATTGCCTACTCATAGATCCACTTCGCCCTTTGTCAATACTCTAGTTCTTCGTAGGCCTTACACATTGGTATAAATGTGAGACACGCAATCGGTATCTAATACCCATGACGAAGAAATAGATAGATTAACTTCTATAACATATATACCTGAGTTAGAAGTCTTACTTCTTTTCTTCTTTACTTCCTCAAGGTAGAGTTTACAGTTCCTCTTCCAATGTCCGATCTCACCACAATGGAAGCAGGTTCCTTCCTTAGACACCCCATCATTACATTTCGATGCATTAGAGTTAGCCTTGCCTTTAGCTTGGGTCTTACCCTTACTTTTGGGCTTCCATTTTCCTTTGCCTTTTTGTACCATTAGTACGTTACTAGTCTTGGTCTTCTTGAGATTGGGTTCAACAATTCTCAACATGCTGAGCATCTCAGGTAGAGGCTTGTCAATTTCGTTCATGTTATAGTTCATGACAAATTGACTATACGCCCTTTCAGCAATGATTGCAGGATAAGGTCAGTGGCCAATTCTTGGCCCCGTGAAAATCCTAGTCTTTCAAGGTTCTTGATATATCTAATCATCTTGAGTACGTGAGTTCCTATAGGAGTACCTTCTTGCATCTTGCATGCAAATAGGGCCTTAGACACCTCAAACCGCTCGTGCCTAGCTTGCCCTTGATATAGTTGTTTCAGGTGTTCAACCATATCATATGCATCCATATTCTTATTTTTCTTCTGAAGCTCAGAGTTCATGGTGGCAAGCATTAAGCATGATACATCTAACGCATCATCCTGATGCTTCTTGTAAGCATTTTTCTCGACACAAGTGGCGGTAGTGGCGGATGCTTCACGAAGAGGTTGCTCTAGGACATACAATTTTTGTTCTTGTTTGAGGACGATCCTTAAATTTCTGTACCAGTCTAGGAAATTAGCTCCGTTGAGCTTGTCCTTCTCAAGGACAGATCACAGAGAGAGAGTATTTGTCGTGTTAGATGACATGGTGATCTACAACAATAAAATGTAGAAATAAGTATCATATCTAGATCATTTAATTAGATATTTAATTAAATGATGCTCCCACTGAATCATAGAGCTTTGGTAGAGGCTAGTCATGGATGTAGGCAAACACATTTTTGCCCACACTACTAGCTCGTAACTCAATAGCTACAAATTCATGTGGGACAAGATCCACATCATACCTCACCTTAAGTTAGCTTTGACTAATCGCTTAAGACTTAGTATGATAGGTAGGCAATATTTTACCATTTACATCATATGCAACTCTTGAAAACAAAGGGTCAAGATCCACATTACACATCATCTTGAGTTAGCTTTGGCTAATCGCCCAAGACTTAGTATAAATGTTCTCTTACCTAACTTTCCCAACTTTTGGGATATGCCTCTAAGTTCTCCCCAATCTAATTGAGGTAACTTAGTTAAGTCTCACCCAAAGTTCGATAGTGGAACATCACAATTGTCCTCTCACACTCTATCAAGATAAATTGTGTCACTTTGCTTTGGAAAATCCAATAACAATTGATCGAGATAGTAGTGAGTACCAAACTTTGCTAGGCATATCGAGTTGACTTAATTAAGATACAAATTATTATCTAACATGCATCACATATCACATACACACATAGTATATATCAATATATAAGCTTAAACGTGACATGGTTATGGCCAATTTTCTATGATCCTCTCAAGCCAATGAGAAGATCGAATGGTCAACCTAAGGATAACAACTTCTCCAAGTGCTTCCTTTGGTCATCATGTGTCATCAACATCCTTCTTGTAACTTTATTCTCCAATGGACTTTCCACTCCTCATTTTGTACATTACAAAAGGAATACTCAAGTTACATTCGAGTCTAAATCTATTTAACAACTAGAAAATATAGAGAAAGGCATAACACATAGGTCGTATTATGAATTACAATATGCACATACAACACAACCACAATCACATTAGGGTCAAGGGCCATAACCATGTACCATGACAACGATCACACAATAAATAGATCGAGGACATCAACTTTATTATGTTCGCCAAAAATTTACTCATGAGCAGAAACTTCATGGCGGTCCCGCTACCCTTTGTTCATCAAAAATAAACCTGAGACCCTCTTGTTCCGTTGATGTATCCTTGTGATAAAAATCGCACAATCTGTTCACAACAAATTGTGAAAAATTTATCACACTTTTGTCAAATGCAATCGAACTAAAGCACACTTTCATTAGACAAATGTTTGCACATCTGTCAACATAATGATGTTATATCCTCTTAGTTTGATCAACACAAACTTTGCATATAGACAAAATACTCATCAATTAGGCAACCCATAACAATAATATGTGCTATATCTATATCACATATAAAAGAAAAAAACTTATACGATCTTTCGCAAGTGACTCTGATACCACTGTAGGGGATCTTATGCGATAAAATAAAAATTCATAGTGGAAAATAGGATCCCTCGAGTGATCCATGCGAAAAATCCGTATGAGTTTAGATCTATGAAATCCTATCTAATAGGATTTACCTTTGATGTGTGCCCCTTGCTTATCCCACTCGTCCAAAGGTAGTCGGATCTCTAGCACGTTCAAGTGTTCGTGCCTCTATGCGTATCCACACTAACACTCACTTTTTAGAGAAAGTTGGTTGTGCTAGCAACCTTACTTGTAAATCTCGGCCAGATGAAGAAGAGGGAAGAAAAATGAACCGTCCATGAGTTTTTGCAAGAAAAACTTTTTTATACTCATGCCATGAATATCAAGGTTTTTAGGCTTTTGGTATTCTTTCATCAATGCATGATTAATCTTATTAATCATGCATGATAACTTCCTCTTCTTCATTGCATGATTAATCCACATTAATCATGCATGATGAATCAAAATCCAACTTGGTTTAATTTGAGTCTAACTCAAATTCAACCAACTTGAGTCTAACTCAAGTTTAAGCCATCCAATGAGCTTAATTGTTCCTTTAGTCAAACTAAAATGAATCCATCTCCAAATAGAGTGTTAATTTGTGTGTGACCTAATATGTTCTCGTAACGTTGGCAATGTCTCTAAAACTCATTTTAGAAACATAAGCAATGAGCAGCATCTAGCAATGCATCATTGCTACCCAAGCGACAAGAATGTCGAGATCCGACAAAACCTCATGACTATGATAATGTATGATCATGCCCTTCTATCCTTGATATCTACATTGATCAGTGAGGTATAGACCGTATCATCCTCTTATCAATATTTATATTTCTTGATCCCCAAGTAGACTCACTCAAGCAAATGAGCTTAATATCTCATATTGACTCATTTGAGCATAACCATGCATTTCGTGGTCCTACTCTATCAGGAGGCCCCAAGATATCACTCCCGTTATATAGGAGGGATAGATCCCATCTACATCACTCATATGCCTCTGCATAATTTGTTACATACCAGTGATCGTCTTTATAGTCCACCCTGTTACGGGTGACGTTTGACGATACTAAAGTGCATAACCCCTTATGTAGGGAATCATAGTGACTTCAGGTCTAAGGACTATTCATACTAATAGTCACATGAGAGAATTTATGACACTCATACAATGATCCATAAAACTTTCTCATGGCGGATCAATTCAGTATACATTCTCTAATATATACCCATGTGTCAACTCGATATCCCATATCCATGGCTTGTGAGATCAAGTCATCCAGCTGACCCACATGCTAGTCTCAACGCATTAACATCATCCTTGAATATTAATGCTTGACTAGGAATGATTAAGAGTAGTGTTCTCTACATCATCTCATTATCAATTCAAACAATCGATATGATGTAGATTAGAACTAGCTACCCAAAGACATTATTATACTTAGTTATTTGGCACAAATATAAAGTAAGTATAATAATAAAAAAAACTTTATCTTTATTAATAATAGAATATGATACAAAAGTTTCTAGTCAATTATCACATAATTGGCTCTAGGGCTACTACTAACAGATAGTATGTCAGAGAAGCTTAGTCTAGGTAGTCAAGTGAGGTAAGGAGTACCTTACTTGGTCTGCTTAGCTAAGTTGACCTAACTGAAGCTACTGTTGGTGCAGGGAGCACTAGATGATCGAATCTTAGTTTTGATAATGAAAAAAGATTCAAGTTAAGTGTGTGGTATTTACTAATGAGATGATTTAACTGTGCATGTAGCACAGGAAAACCCTAATTGAGGCTAGGTACAAGCAAGTCCTAGTGGATACAAGGTAGTGGAAGTCTTGGCTGGAGGCTAGGCAGACGTAACTTGGAGGGTAAAGTGGGAAGTCCTGGTCTGGAGGACTAGGCAGGAAGACTTGGCAGATCAAGTGCACTAGGTGGAAGTCTAGGCAGATCAGGTGGACCAGATGTCTAGCAGTGAAAATCTAAGCAAGTTAGGTGGATCAGATGTCTAGCAGTGGAAGTTTAGGTAGGTCAGGTGGACTAGATGTTAAACAGAAAATCTTACGGTCTGAGAATCGAGGCTAAGTAGAAGTCCAACAAGTCTGGAGGACTTGGTTAGCAAACAGGTAAATTCTCCCGAGTGAGTGGGTGAGGGCGCGTTCCCAGTAAGGGAACAGTAGGTGTCGGTCTTACCTAGAATTTCACTGAAAATCTGAAGTTAAGACAAACAACTGTTTAACTTTCTTGTTAATTTTTAGTTTTGTGCTAACTTGTAATGTAGGAAAGGAGGGGTTGGAACTTTGTATTCCGGGCACCCTTATCTCGATCTAGTGGATCAGACTTCAAGCGCCTGGATAGGGTTCCAAGCAATTGGATGTTAGTGGAACGGGGCCAGCAAAACAGTGAGGTGGCAGAGTCCTAGTGGTTGAGACACTTCAGCTTTCAAGCGCCCGGATTGGTTTAAGGCACCCCGGATTTGGATAAGGCGTTGTGGAGTCAAAGTTCATTTGAAACCTCCACGTCAACATAGAGGCGCCCAAACAGGGATACAGGCACCTGGAAATGCCGAGTCACCAGCGCCAATGGTGGATCGACGGACAACGTGGAGGCACCTGGAAAAGCTTCCAAGCGCCCAGAAAGCCTAATAAAATAGCCTCGAGGGAGCTTAGAGTATCATTCAACATTTGAGTGACAACCATATGCATATGAAGCATCAACCAGGAACATCGTCATAACACTGAAGATCTGCACAAGAAGTCAACATCTGCACTCTATCGGTAACTTTATTTTGCGCTTAATTTTATAAGGACGATATCGTTATTACCGATCCTACTTTTTGTAATCACTAACTTCCTTTCGTAAGAGGGGAGTTATATAGTTGATTGCCCGTCAGAAATGATTGTTTGATCTTGGGCCTTGGAGTAGCAATCTGTGACTATGAATCAAGTAAATATCGGTGTGCTCTTTTCTTATGTTCTTTATTATTCTGCTACATTTTTACACTACTCCGATCGCAAGAATTTGCGAGCATCTTACAAAATTTAAAAATTCTATGAAAGCGCTATTCACCCCCTATAGCGCTCTTAATGATCCTACAATCGGTATCAGAGCGAGGGGCGCTCGAACACAGTGCAACCACTAGTCGAGCAAGTTTTTTGATTTTTCATGTGTTTTTTAATTCATTTTATTTTCTCCCGCACTACAAATTCAAGACCAAGTCTTGGTACATTTTGATTTTTTTATTGTGTGCTAGAATTAAATAGTCCATCAGGAAGAATACAACACTGCAAGGCCACCTCTGTTCTTTGGGAGGACTTCATCTACTAGAAAGATAGAATAGAGTACCACCTAAAGACTTAGGTGGACATGTGGATTGTCATCCAAACGAAATTCACAATCTTGACTGATAATGATGGCCTTCCATATTCTTGCGATAAATGGGATGTGACTACCAAGAGTAAGATTGAAGCCAACGCTAAGGCAACTCAAACACTACAATGTGGGTTGACCAAAGAAGAATTGAACAGAGTCAGTCTGTTCATCAGTGCGAAAGATCTATGGGACAAGCTCATAGAACTTCATGAAGGAATGTCAGACATAAAGGTCAACAAGTGCAATCTCTTCATCAACAAAATGTACAACATCAAGATGATGGAAGGAGAATCCACGAATGGATTGCACACTCGCATCTAAGATCCGCTGAATAGGCTTCATGCAATTGGATAACTCGTTGAAAATTGGCATGTTATCAGGTATACACTGAAAGCGTCCCCTAGGAACACTTTGTGAGCATCTATGGTTGATGCTTACAAGGTCTCTAGGGACCTTTCAAAAATTAAACTTGGCAAGCTATTTTTTGAATTCAAATTACATGAGCAGACTAACGCCATTATAGAAGAGAAAGGTATAACTCTTATTGTAGGACCAACTAAGGAGAAAAGGTCTAGAAAACAAGCTGAAGATGAATCTGATGAATCATTAGAATCGGAGAGCAATGATGAAGTCACAACCGAACTAGTAAACCTAGTTCGGAAGATGCTAAGGAAGAAACGCAGACTGAAAAAACCTGAAATGAAGAAGGTGGTGCAGAAAACCAACTCCAACAAACCACCTACAAACAAGACAGAGCTTACTTGCTATAGATGCAAGGAAAAAGGGCACGTCAAGTCCGAATGCCCTAATCATAAGAAGGAGTGCAAGTCCAGGAAGAAGGCGCTTAAAGCAACTTGAGATGAGAAGTGTCCTATGGCAATCGCCTTACGGTTATACTATTTATTGAATAAATAGCAATTCACTGTTTGACTGCACATTCCGTATGTGTTTGATTGGATCTTAAACTCAAATACTGAATGTCTGCACTATGATTCATAGCATGAGAGAATTTGTGATTGGATCATAACTCGTGAGCATCTCTACATGTATAATTATGAATGTATTGAAATTATCCCTAGTCGAGGATTTGATGAGTACGGACGTCATTGATTCTGTTGAGACTAACACGTTTAGACTTCTTAGTTAACCAAGCAGTAGATCTCACTGCTGGAGACATTGGATGTTGAGAGTTAAACGTGGATGATAGTTAAAGATAACCAGTTCATTGGAGTGACCTGCCTTGAGACTTTATATGATTCTATATTTATGTCAATGAAGATCTTAGTGTAGCTTAAGTGCGAGTTTCTTTTGACTTGCGGTATTCAAGTCACCTTGGTCATGGAGACTTATACTTTGAGATCTTAAGCAAACATCTCCGAGGAGGTGTGGACCCAAAATGATTGGGTATAAGTCGAACTATCCGAAGGAGTTTGAATAGCTTATAGAGGATTCACCGCTCCTTGAAAAAGAAGACGTATACCCTACGACCGCTTGTCAGGATTGTTACTAAAAGTCTTTGGCTAAAGCACTACATGTTAAAAATACGATACTCTTGGACACATGTACAAGTAACTTGAATCCATAGGACAAGAAAGCAACTTGGGCTAGGTGTGACGTAGTCAGCCTAGTGGGGACTAACACATAGACCATGTCCTGAACCAAGCGGGTATAAGACGATGAAAGGAACGAGACGCGTTTAATTGAAGCTGCTGAAAGGTTTAGAATTATTTTGGCATCAATCATTAATTTTCTGGTCAATTAGGGATCATGATATACTACTAGGTGCCACTCATGATCATTTCATAATTAATGATTAATTACAGATGACCAACATAACCGGGAACTTATTGGGTCACACGCACTACAAGTTTTGCGAAGGACTTAAAACAAGTTTGAGAATTGGATTCTCAGAATGAGAGAAATAAAGTCTTGTTGGACCAGACAAAAGATAATATAATGGAAATCGTCTTATGAAGATGAAACAAACGAAACTGATTTCGTTCAAATCATAGGCCATTTGGTTAGTGAACCAAATGATTCAATTTTGAACCAACTTGGTTTGGTTCATGATGGAAGAGATTTTAGCAGAACGGATGGGATAAGAAGCTTCGTCTTATGAAGATGAAGTGAACAAAATTAGTTTGAGTCAAATCGGAGGTCGTTTTGATTTTTGAACCAAGCGAACCAAACTCGAACTAGTTCGCTACAGTAACAGTTCGGTTTAGCCTAATTTAGGGTTTTGGTTTTAGGTTTTCTTTTGGCTACTGCAAAAAACAAAAGAGAAAAAAACCCAACAAAGCCCAAATCACCTGTCCAAACTACTATAGCTTCTCGTTAAAGAAGGAATCACGAGCCCTATTCCTCTTGGTTCCCAATCGCGCTGCGCCGACTCCTGTTCATCGTCTTCTTCGTGAGCAAGGTCACAGTGGTGGTGTTGCAACCTTCTTTTTATGGCGCAGTGCCGTCCGCTGGAGCCTGCGATTGTCGCTGGCGCGTGGAGGAGAACCAGAGGCGTGCTCCCCTGCTCTGCCACGCCCTTCGTCGGCCGTGACTGAACGGTGGTGAAGCCAGCCACGGCAAGCATGAGGACTGAAGCTCTACCCGCAATCTTCTTCTCTCAAAGAAATCAGGGCTTCCCTGCGTGCGCGCCGACGTTGCTGGCCTCCGTCCGGCCATGATCTGGTCTCTCACTCCAACCACGACGCTACCTGCCAACTGGCCGTGGCAACTGGGAAGAGGAACAGTAAACCATTGGTGCCGCTCTTCCTAATTGCGCTGGCCTCCGATAACTGGCCAAGATGGAGCAGTCGGAGGACACTAACCGTGCCGATCAGCCTTGCGATCGTAGCCAGCATAGCCAATCCTCTTTGTTTTGTGTTGCCAATCAAGCTCTCTATTTTGTGTGTTTTGTGTCAACCAATGCTCTATTTTTTGTTGCAAGAGAGGAAAGACTATTTGATTGTATTTGGTTTTTGGGCATTAGAATTCGTTGTCCGATCGTTGGAAATTGTGTCCAGCCGTTGGATGGGTTTTCCGATCGTTGCCGATCAAATCCCAATCGTCAGACGACTGTTTATTAATTTCACAAAAGTTTACGAAGCTTCCAGAGATTTTCCATCAATGTCTGAAAGGTTCCGACCAATTTATCCTAAATCGGCAGTCAATGATTGACCACCGAAAACTACACCTAGAATACGATTCCTGGTGATAGTTAAAAGCCCCGGAATAATCACGACAAACGTTGTTGCGTAGTTTTCGGTATAAAGCTTCTCTCGATTCGATCGTCATCAATCATCGGCTAGTATCGAAGATGATGACACGACTCGTGGCTTCCGAAGCCGTCCTGACGAGAGCTTGGCATGGATCACCAGTAGAGGCGGGACTCCGACGAGGACCGCTCGATTGATGCCAACACCGTTCAAACGTATCCGTGAGATACGCATTTAGAATAATTTATTATTCTAAAAATTTTAATTTCTTATCATACTTTGTGCGCTGTTTATTCCTGTTTATACATGTGTGTGTGATGATAATTAGTTTTAATTATTTATTTATTTTCGCTGCGCACGTTTGTGAAATGTGAGAACATGCGCATTGCATTGGGATGATCCCAATAGTGGTATCAGAGCTTGATAGTGCAAGGGCTACGCGTAAAATAGTTTTACGTGTAGTAGTTGTCGTAAATCTAATTAACGAAGTTTTATGATTTAATTTAGAATTTCTAATTATGAAAATTTTCTAATTCGTTAGGAAATTTTGTATTAGGAATTTTATTTTCTAATTAATTAGATTTTCTTAATTAAGAATTTTATTTCCTAAAAGAAAATATTAAGATTCAATTTAGATTTTTTAATTATAGAATTTCCTAATTTGTTAAGAAATTTAGATTAGTAAATTTATTTCTTAATTAATTAGATTCTCTTAATTAAAGATTATTTTCTTAAAAATAAAATATGTGATTAGATATGAAAATTTATTTCCTAATCTAATTAAAGAACCTTGATTTGTGAAATCATTCTTAACTATATTTTATTAAATAAGATTTACGATAGCTATTGTTGGAAATAATCATAATTAATTGCTTTAATTATGTCATTTCATGTCATTTGCCATGATTAGTTGAATTAATTATATCATGTCATGTCATTTGTCATGATTAGTTATATTAATTATGTCATGCTATTTATTATCATGTCATGTAGATAATTTATTGTTTGCATGAAAAGAGGATGAGACCTAAAAATTTCTTATAAATAATTAAAGCTAATACCTTCCGCTAATATGGTTAGAACCATAGTTTAATTTCTTATTTGGGTTGTTGGACTCTTTCCAAGCCCGGCCTGAAATTAAACAGGTTAGAACCATCGAGATATGATCTCATGGTTAGCGGGCTAGCTTTAACTTGAAGCATTGATTTGTTGGACTCTCTCCAAGGTCAATGCGGATAGAGGTGAAGTCGGGTGTTATACATTTGATGTATATGTGTTAATGTGTTAACAACCTGATGTTTATGCAAACATTCATTTAGTTGATAGCATAATGTGATAGTTATGTATACATGATACATAATCGGTATATGATACCTACCATTGTGGCTAAGAATGACTTGTTGGACTCTCTCCAAGGTTGTTCTTATCTATATATGGATATCAACTCATTTGGAGAATACCTATAATCTCCCGGATTCAAAGTAAGGGCTTTTGAATTCGTAAAATAAATGGGATCAATTAATGTATGTAAATACATTGTAAATCATCTCTCTTATTTATTCGGTATTTTTAGATTTAATTAATTACGCACGTTGTCTTTTATTGCGCATAATTAAGAATACCAATAATTTTGACTGACTTTAATTCTGGATATATAGGAATTTGAGAATTGTTCTCAAAATCTAAAATTATAAATTTTATCTTGAGTCCGAAAAGAAAGTAGGCATGTGATGCCTCATACGCTTGTGGTAATTTCGAAATCGAATGTCGTACTATTTTCTCGTCCACTCGGTTACTAGATACTAGGTGCGGCTCTTATATATGTGATAATATAGGACCTAAGGAACAGTAAAAGATTCATCTTTATAGTTGAAAAAATTATTACTATGTTTTCATTTTCAATAAAGAATATCCTTTTTATTTATTGTTTAAATAGAAAGGGTCCTATTTGATTTTAGGCAACAATTGTTGTTACCTAATTTTGAATAGAGTTCTTTATGAGATCGGAACATTGAGTAATAATATCTACGTGTTAGATATTTCCAACGAGGCATTCAATATCGAAACAATCAATAAGCGTGCTTAAAAAGATTATCAATTAACCTCCTATTTGTGGTATTTTCGTCTTGACCATATAAGCAATAAATGCATCATCGAACTCAAACGATTGGTAGTTTGGAATCATTTGATACATGCGAATCATACTTTAAAGTCAAGATGATTAAATCACCTTTTATTGGAAAGGGTGAAGTAGTGGGAGAGTTGCTTGGCTTTATACATATCGATGTGTCTAGTTCAATGTCAACTCAAACACGAGAAGGTTACAACTACTTCATTACCCTTTATCGATGATCATTTATGATTGAGGTAATTGTATTTAATAAAATATAAATCTGAGACCTTTGAATGGTTCAAAGAATTAAAAATTGAAGTAGAGAAACTGCTTGATAAGAGTATTAGAACGCTTCGATCCGATCGAGGTGGTGAATACTTAAGTCAAGAGTTTCAGGATTATCTTAGAGACAATGGAATATTATCTCAATGGACTCTGCCGTATACACTCGTGCGTAACGGGGTATTGAGAGGCGAAACCGAACCTTGTTAGACATGGTGAGGTTAAAGATAATTATCCAATTCTTCCAAGAACATTTTAGGCAACGCACTTGAGACAACTACTTAATTGTTAAATAGAGTCTCGACCAAGGTGGTCTCTGCTACTCCATACGAGATATGGAATAGTAAAACCTTGCTTATCTTACTTGAAGATATGAGGTTGTCCTGCTTACGTGAAGAGGACTATATCAGATTAGTTGGAAGCTAAATCTAATAAATGTCTATTTATTGGATGCCCTAAGGAAACGAGGGATTACGAATTTTAATTCTCCCGTGGAACAAAAGTGTTTGTTTCACATCATACCATATTCCTAGAAGAGCTTTTCTTGCAGGAAATAGTGGGAGCTAAGTTAGAACTTTGTGAAATTCAAGAGACTCAAATAGACATTAATGAGACACCTAGTCGCGAACCACAATCGATTGCTCATAGTGATGAGTTATCGGCTGAAACTATTGAGACACAGCCTCTTCATAGATCCAGTAGGACATGTATTATTCCAAAGAAATATGGATTTCTTGTAAGTGAATCAAATGACGTGTTACTCATCGAGCATGAGTAAACTACTGATCATGAAGAAGTTTTGAAAAGTTCAGAAAGGGATAAATAGTTTACAACCATGAAGTTAGAAATGAATTTCATTAATGCCAAGTTTGGAACTCGGTGGAATATTCATTTTGATGAGGCAATCAAAGAGTTTAATTTCTCATAAAATCTGACAAACTCTTTGTGTATAAAGAGGTTAGTGGGAGTGCGATCGTATTCTTATAATTATACGTTGATAACATATTAATACAAGGAAATGATATGCCTATTCTACAGTCAGTCAAATTACGGTTAGTCAAATGTTCTCCATGAAAGACATGAGAAGCGGCCTGAATCCTCTGGATTAAGATCTATAGAGATAGATCGAAGAGGTTGCTTGGTCTTTCGCAGTCTACACATATAGACAAGGTGCTAAAAGCGGTTTAGCATGCTTGAATCCAAGAAAGGTTCACATTTTGAAGTATACGTGCCCACGGACAAAAGACGAGAGGATTTACATGAGTAAGGTCCCTTATGCTTCGGCAATAGGATCTATCATGTATGCTATGATGTGTATGAGGCCCGACGTATCGTGTGCTCTGAGTGTCACGAGTGGATACCGATCAGATCCAGGAATGGATCATTGGGCAGCTGTCAAGACAATTCTTAAAGTACTTGCAAGGAAATAAGGATTTAATCTTGGTACATGGAGAAAATGATATGGTTACACATGGGTATGTTGGATTGCAAGGGTGCAAACATAGTCCCACATCTAAAACACATGGGAAAGATCATGGGTTTAAAGGGATGAAAAGTATCTC
>JAOBBC010000063.1:1768827-1780478 GCA_025388495.1 Curcuma longa
ACAAAGGTCATTGTACTATTCGGCATAATTCCATGTATATTAATCATTGCTTGAAATTTGGCTCTCAATACTTCTCACTAGTATAATTTTTATAGTCTTAACTTTTTCTCATAGACAATGAGCATGTGTGCAATTTATTAAACACAGTGACTTGAAATTTTTAGACCCTCTAGAAATAATTCTCCAACAATAAGTTCAACCTTACAAATAAACTTTATTTTATAACTTTTTGTTTCTCTGTGTCTGATTTCATAGTCTTTAAATATTACATAATGTTCTAAAGATTTTTTCAACATAAAACACTTGGCCAATATTTGATGATTTTGTTCGTGCAAGGAGTACCAGATGATTGAACCTAAATTTTGATAATGACAAAGAATTCAAGTTAAGTGCATGAAGTTATCTAATGAGCTGAACTGAGTGTGTAGGTAGCACAGGAAAGCCCTAATTATGGTTAGGCACAAGAAACAACTAGTTACGACTAGGCACAAGAAGTCCTAGCTGGAGGCTAGGCAAAGAAAGATCTAATCTAGAGGATTAGGTGAAAGATCTAGTTTAGAGGACTGGGTAAGGAAGTCCTGGTTGTAGGACTAGGCAGAAAGTCTTGGTGGATCAAGAGTACCACGCGAGTCTTGAGGACTAGATGTCTAGCGGTGGCAATCCTAGGGGTCAAGGATCGAGACTAAGCAAAAGTCCAACAAGTCTGGAGGATTTGGTTGGTACAGGATAAATTCTCCCGAGTGGAGTGGTTGAGGACATGTTCTCGATAAGGGAAACAGTAGACGTCGCTCTGAGCTAGGGGTTTATTGGAAGTTTGAAGTCAAGATCAAAATAGTTTAGTTAAACTGCTTTTTTCCTATTACTTTTGTGTTTTGCACAAACTTAATTATAATACAGGAAAGGAGGAGTTGAAATTTTATATTTCGGACGCCCTTAGTTGGATCCAGTGATCGGACCTCTAGGCACCCAAATTGGTTCCAGGCGACCAAACTTCAACAGAATGGGCTAGCGAGGTGGTGAGGTGGCACAGTTCCAGTGGTTGGGACACCTCAGAGTCCAAGCGCTCGGATCTGGATAAGGCGTTGCGGAATCAAGGTTGATCCCGCAACTTCCATGTCAGCATATAGGCGCCCGAAAAGGGATACAGACACCCAGAAAGGGATACAGGCAACCGGAAGTACTGAATCAGCATCAAAAGTGGATCGTCGAGACAACATGGAGATGTCCGAAAAAGCTTCTAGGCACCCGGATCAGTCAATAAAAGCAATCTCGAGGAGGACCCTAGGGGCATCTGATTATAACTTAATGATGACTGTTTGTACGAAGATATTCCATCCGAAATGCTATTGTCACGCCAAGGAGCTGCATCGAAATCTACGCATATCCATACTCTTTCGGTATATCACTTTAGTGCTTTACTTTTTGTATTTAAATCTTAGGTCAGTATACTTGTTGTCGATCCTACTTATTTTGTAAAGCGTTTAACTCTCTTTCGTAAGAGGGGAGTTACTTAGTGAATTGTCTGTCGAAAATGATCTCTGATCGTGAGCCTTGAAGTAGCAGCCTATGGTTGTGAATCAAGTAAAACAATTGTATACTTGTATCATTTTTCGCTGCTTATTCTGTTTTACATACGTAAGTTTTATGGATTTATCAAAGATTGTGAAAATGCTCAAAAGCGTTATTCATCCCCCTTCTAGCGCTCCTAACGATCCTACAGATTTTTCAGTGCTCTCCTCATCTTCGACGACCACATCCATTGTGAAAGTATCCTCAGCTAAACTAGGTTGGCTTATCGTCTCAATTAGGTTTGAGTCATCCAGATTAAAGCTCTCATTCTCAACATCATATTCATAGAAATCAATGTTGTTTGACTAATCATTTTAAAAATGCTTAAATATAAACTCGTCTTTATCTTCTATGAACAGAAAGTGAAAATAATTTTATCTACTTCTAAATCATACACTTTCTCTTCTAAGGATGCAAAATAAAAATAATTTTCATCTGCTTCTAAATCATACACTTTCTTATCTAGATGATATGATAATTTATATTTCTCTTATGTTATATTATTAGATCAAATTATGGATTGGAATATTATAAAGTCTTCTATATATTTTGTACTTTTGGCTCACTATGGAATATTGTAAAGCCTTCTATACATTTTGTACTTCTAGCACACAATGATACCCTTTGTTTGTGCTTTGCTTAATGAATGAGGATGACATCCACTATTGTTCGAGACTCTCAATATAAGATAGAACATCATAGAAACTAGTGAGTCCCTAAAGATAAAGAGTTAAGAAAAGGAAAGAATATAAAATTATTTGAGGATAATAAATAATTTAACACTACTAGTTTAGTCAATCCTAATAGTTAAGAACACGGTATGCTATATGCATTAGTTATACAATGTTATAGTAGCTATAAAACTATAACTTCTATAATATTATAGTAATTATTAAACCATAACTATTATAATAATGACATTGGAACGTCGTCTATAGACTCAAGGTGCTTCAACCATGTACAAGAACATCATAAAAAGAAAGGGATTATAAGATATTGAGCCACTAGAGGAGAATTGAACTCATTTGCTTTAAAACTCTAATACAACCGAAATCCTAGACCCTAAATAATAACACAAGAAACTGAAAAGATAAATAAGATAAGATTAACACAACATAGGAACACAAGATAAATGAATGAGAATGAATAAGGTTTTTTTTTTCTTGTTCGACGGCTTTAGACAAACCTTAAAGTTGAAGAGACGAAAGGCTGGAGTTGATCGCGACGGGCAAGTGAGCATAATTAGAGAGAATTCGAAGAAGCATGATCGAAATTACCTAAATTCCACATTTCAATTTAATTTTCCCTGAAACAAGCAGTCAATTCAAATCCAACTGATTTAGGATTAAATACTTTAAATCGATCAAATTTAGAAGTACATTATCATATCGTAGGGTACTGGGAGTAGAATGTTATTTTGATTAAAAAAATTAAAAAGGATACTCCCAATGACATATAAAAAGGAAATAAATTCCTTTTAATGATTTTTTTTTTAAAATCACTTTTTAATGATTTTAATTATATGCGTGTCTTTTTTATTTTTTTTAAAAAAGCATATATAAAAATGATCATTTTTTTTGTACTTGAATGAAGTACCTTATCGTTTTTTTTAAGTCGTCGTTTTTTATTTATAAAAGCCACTTATATATGTATGTATATATAGAATATTGAAAAAAATAAAAAAGGCAGGAATATATGTCAGATGAAATAGGCTGGGTGTAAAGTTGGCGGCACATACTTACAAAATACGGATATAATTGTGTAAAATTGCAGCATTTTTTCTAGATTTCGGCATTAATTTGTTGTTGTCCCAAGAACATGCATATGACACCTACGAAATCTTTTATCAAGCAGGAAGACGACTATGTAGTATGTACATGAACGATGATTCCAGCCTTCATGGACCACCACTACTATGTTGAACCATAGTCAAGCATCAGGTCGGAGCAACAACACTACAGAGGAATATCTAAGCATTGGATATTTGTTCGAAACCAAGAAGTGGGCGTACTGTTTGATGGCGACGGCTCTGTCTGGTAGATCATCTGAGAGGAAGTCATATGGCGAAAACTTACCCGTGTCCACCAGAGGTTCCCACCGGAAGCCTGGTCGGATGGGTAGACTTACTGTTACCGGAAGATGGCTCGTGTTGAAGGCCACATAGATCTCTCCCTTCATTTCATCAGTCTGATCATATCAAACAAGAGTGGAGGCAGTCTTAGGCTGTTTCAGTGATCATAAAGGTTATATTTCGATACATTGTAAAAGGATGAGGTAGGTACCATAGAGAAGGCAACGAATCTACTGGTTTCAGACCAATCAGGCATCCCAGGATGGTGGCCATGCCACTGGAGTCGTTTTGCTGTTGGAAATTCATCCAGACCAAACGATTCACATTCACTGAAGTTTGGTTGAAAACACATCAGATTTGGTGGCACATCGCAGATAAGATTGTAGGTAGATGATGTTGATGTACTTACTGACGAAACTTGATCATTAAGCAGCAGAAACGGTAGAAATCTGAGGATTCCTCCTTTCTATCCCAATGAAAGTAGTTAAGCTGCAGTTTGTTCAGCTCGTGCAATCAGCTATGCGAAATCAATATGAACTGAGTGGATGATGATGAATGCTTACGTAATTGTCGTGGCAATACGTGTTGTTGTTGCCTCCTTTTGTGTGACCATACTCGTCGCCCATACAAATCATTGGAGTTCCCTGCAGCAACAGAAATTTCAGTCACAGCTTACGAGAAGGGTGATCCACATTGCAATGTCAAAGAAAGACCTGGCTGAAAAACTAGGTAAGTTTACTAAAGTAACATAAAGTGGTTTGTGAACATTTTGAAATCCATGAAATACTAAGATCCTCTGCGCGCCATCTCTCAAGACCATATGATTTCATCCAACAAAAAAAAAATACCAGAAAAGAACTACATTAAATCAATATAACTTTGTTTAACCTTTGGTACCACTGTTTTCGTGCAGATAAACCATATCTCTATCCAAAACAGTGTGAATGATTTTAGTAAAATAACTAAGGAAAAAAGTTAGCCTACCAGTAGCTATGGTTAATGGTTAAATCTAACTTGAATTTAGTGTTTTTGACGAATCTAGGCCTTAATTCCTTAATAATATTGTATTAGTGTTTGCCAGGTGATTGTCTTTTATCAACAAAGATATTCTTTGGGAGGTGAGCTTTAGGAAATCAAAGAGGACTTATGTTATGATCTTCAAGCTCAGGCATTTGTTCTTGAAAAGACCAGCCATCACAATTAGATGAAAGGATTTTGGTGAAAAATCCCAATCAAATAATTTATCACAATAATAAAACAAAAGTTAAAAGGAAGAAAGAGTGACAAATACAACAAGGACACTTATGCCCTAAGGCAAATTGTTCACCCTCATGCAGGATAACAAGAATTTTGTCCTTAGTATGTCTGCATTTTTCCAAACACAATCAAGGAGAGGCTGATGAAAAACTTTGAATGCTAACACAATCTGAAGTGAAAGTGAAAGAAGAATTTAATGAAAGATATGGAAGAGTTTTTTTAAAAAATATTTTCTTTACCATACACCATATATAAACACTTTTGCATTGCTTGAAACCATCAATTGAATTAAATTAAATTAAATTTACCAAAACCAATACTTACTTGAGAGATCATAAGGGATAGAAAGAAATTCCGCATTTGCCTTTTCCTTAGTCTTCTAACACTTATACTTACAAACTCACCCTCCTGCAAAATGCAAGGCTAGAATTTTTAACTATAGTGAACAATAAGAGTAGCATAGAAGCAAGAGGGTATAATCATACATTCAAAATATTGTTCTCAGTCTTCAATTAAACAAGTTGATGTAGTACACCTTATGCCATCAAATAAAATAATATTTTCTAAATAATATTTCAGTTATTTATATAATTTTATTAGTAGCTTATTTTATTTTATCAAGTCATAACTAATTGAAAACAAACTGTTAAAAACTACTCCCTTGGATTTTTGATCCCTGTGCCACTTTATAATTGACTTTATGTCTACAAATTAACTTCAGGAAATGAAACAACTAATCAAAATTTGCAAATTCATTTACACAATATATTTATGTACGATTCACTTTAATTTCTCTTCTAAACCAGTTAATTAAAAATGAGATAAGTTCATTTTCAAGACACAATTTCATTTCCAAGTTTAATATTTGGTGACTGCCAATAAAAGAACTAGTCTTCAGAATATTAAAAATTAAATTTTGCTTCAAAGAATTGAAAGGAATAGTATATCTAATAGCATTTAGCAAATTACTGATGTGGTTACTAATACTAAATCTTAAACGACAAACAATGAAGCAATTTACTAGCGCACAAGTGGTAATGGTGTAATCCATATAAATACATTAGTACTACCAAAATTATTAAATTGTGATATATCCTTGATATCCATAAATACATATGACAAAAAATCTTATCCAAATAAGATGTATTAAAGATGAATGCAATAAGGTAAGGTAATAATAAATGATGGAGAAATAAAAGAGTGGTGGAAGAAGCCTTTTCATCAATTTTTTAATGAAGGTTTAGGTGATCAACATAACTTAGATAATTTAAGTAAGTCAAATGAATATAAAAACTTAAATTTTATCATAGAATTCAATCTCTTCAGAAGTAGAACAAGTTTTAAATGGGATGCAAATAAAAAGTCATTAGACTAATGATATTCCGATAAAGATATGAAAGTGTCTAAGAAATAAGGTGTTGAATGACTTACAAAATTATTTAATATAATATTGAAAATAAAAAAATATCTGATCAATGGATGATAAGTACTTTAATTTTCTTATATAAGAATAAGAGAGACGTACAAAATTGTACAAACTACAGGGTATTAAATTAACGAGTCATACCATGAAATTTTGAAAAAAAAGTAATAGAAAGGAGATTAAATAAAGAGACCACGGTGACTGAAAATCAATTTGGGTTCATACATGGAAGGTCAACCATAAAAGTTATATATCTTCTCAGATAACTAATTGAAAAATATTGGGAGAAAAAGCAAGATCTATATATGGTATTCATTGACTTAAAAAAAAAGTTTATGATAGAGTTCTAAAAGAAATTATATGAAAAATTCTAGAAAAGAAAGGTGTTATCATAACATATATTGAACTAATTAAGGATATATATGAAGATGTAACGATCAGAATGAAGACTTTAAGTGGATTAACTGAAGCATTTCCAATAAAGATAGAGTTACATCAAGAATCAACTCTAAGTCTCTATCTTTTTACACTAATTATAAACGAACTCACTAGACACATTCAAGATACAGTACCATGGTGCATGTTGTTTGTAGATGATATTGTTTTGATAGATGAAACACGTAAAGGAATAATGTTAAACTAGAATCTTGGCTGGAAACATTAGAAATGAAAGGTTTTAGACTTAGTAGAGTAAAGATAAAATATATGGAATTTAAGTTTAATAATATTAGACGTAATGAGACAATTGTTAAGATAAGAAATGACGAATTGTCTCAAATTAAGAGCTTTAACTGTTTATGATCATTTTGGCAAGACGATAGAGGAATTGAAAGAAATATCTTATATAGAATATAAGCAAGATGGTTGAATTAGAGGAGATCATAGAGTGTTTTATGTGATCATAAAGTACCTCTAAAACTTAAAAGAAAATTCTATAAAATAGTGACTAGACCTGCTATGTTATGGTACTGAATGTTGAGCTATGACTCTAGCACATAATCAGAAGGTAAGAATTACAGAGATGAGGATGTTAAAATGGATGTATCATCGTACGAGGATATAAAATAAGAAATGAGAGTATTAGAAAGAAAGTCGGAATTGCATCTATTAAGGGAAAACTCCAAGAGACATGTTTAAAATGGTATGAACCTATACTTACGACCAATAAATATTCCAATTAGGCAATGTGAAACTATAACAAATACGTCAATCAAACAAGGAAGAGGAAGACCAAAAAAGATATGGTTAGCAACAATAAAACAAGATAAAATTTATTTAAATATAGATGATGATATAGTAGGAGATAGAGTCCAATGGCGTAGAAGGATCCATATAACCAACCCCACCTAATGGAATAAGGTTTGGTTGTTGGTTGTTGGTTGGTATCCATAAATACACATGACAAGCTATAGTATTTCCCTCTTCTTCAACAATATAGTATTTCCCTCAAGCTAATGTAGAAATGCCTAATTGGTACTGAAAATCAATTGCATATAGCTTTTAGTATTTTGTAGATTTGGGAAACTATAAACTTTTCTTTATCTTGAGTAGAAGTTTTGCACACATTTTAAAGCAGTTAGAGCAGCATATAGAATATGAAGACATGGAAAAAGAAACCAATAGTCAAAAAGATTGCTTGGTGTAGGAAATATTAATCTTCCATTAAATTACACAAAGAACAATAATAATATAAAAACAAATTCACCTCTCCACAATTCCAGCTATGGTTATGATTCTCCCCATCTCTGTTGTCTTCACCATTTGCCATATTATACTTGTTATTATACGTCACCAGATCAGCCAATGTAAATCCATCATGTGCACATATGAAATTGATACTATTAAAAGGTTTTCTCCCCCCTTCCTGTTCAAAACAACAGCAAACAATGAGTTCAGACTTAATATTTTGTTATTCGAATTAGATAAGCTTAAGAAACCTTGTGAAAGATGTAATTTTAAAAAATATTACTTAAAGAAGAAATTTTTGTAAACACCTGAGTTCATTCTGACTCTAGTGTTCTATCAAATCAAAAAAAGTTGCATAAAACTAAAACAATAAAAGAGCTACTGCCATAAGTAAATAGAGATTTGGGAATGAAAGTGGTGGAAGTTCATCTGATCATATTAATCAGAAAATGCTATTGATAACTGCTAGAGAAAAGAAGATTATACACAGATTCATACAAGTACCTGGTATAAATCGGGACTTCCACAAAGGCATTGTGCAAAAGCTCCAGAAAATCCATCTGTACCTTTGATGAATTGCCTGACTACGTCACGATACTAATAAATTGCATGAGAATAGATGTCAATATCCATCACTGGAAAAAGAAATACATCAAAATTCAACATTGAAGCATGCAAACAAGAACCATGTGCTCATTCCCATTCTATGACTTCCTATTAACAAATTCCCAATTTTATAGCTCAATCTCATAATACAATATGCTAACGTCAAGTTTTAAAGTTTTTCAATCCATGATCAGAATGTATAAAAGAATCAACCTATGCTGACAAGATACCGGTGATTATGTCAACTATGCAAATGTGGTGCAATAAAGGGGAAGAAGAGGAAGAAGAAACAGGAAGTAGAGAACTAAGAAATGTAGGCAAAAGAAGTTTGGATTGCCACAGCCACTTTAATGTTGTTTGCTGAATATGTTGCTTGTTCATCCTTCTTAACAAATGTAAGATGGAAGGCCTTGCCAGACCTTCCTCCACACTTCCCTATCAAGATCGCTGATGATGTGAAATGGTGCATCCTACAAGGTGTTACCATTTTAACTCTGTAGCACATTTGGTGTGGGCTCAGAACTATACTTCTTTCTTGTATCATGCAAAATGACATCAGGTTTTAGACAATGTTTTACATTCAAAATGCCTATACAGTCAAATATTCAATAAAAAGTTATTTACATGAAATTTAAGCCATCACTAACAGTCAAAATGTCTATGCAGTCACATGTTCGATAAAAAGTTCATCTTATGTAATTATTCTAGTATCAGCATCTCCTTTTCCGTAGCTTGCAGCATGCTCTGAATATTTAGTAATGTTGAAAATTGCTTAAAATGTTTGGTCAGGCAAATCAAACATATACTTGTTATAAAAAATTCATCTGTGAACTACACCAAAGTTAGAATTGAAGCACCCCTAGGAATTCAACTCTAGTCCACAGTAAATAAAATGTGCAGCATTCAGCAAATGCTAATGTCTGTACTCATGGCAGTTAAAATTGCAATGCAGAACCTAGGATCTCACAATTTGCTGATTCAATCTGAACAGAACGATCTAGATCCTACTTGAATTGGGCTAGGATTTCACGATCCATACGCCTACTTGTATAGGATGTTGGTCCAAACAAAATATATTTAGAAGGATTGAGATTTATTATAACAAATAATTTTTCATGTTGTATCATTTGAGAAGGTTTCAATAATATAAAATCATCAAAATTTTTAAAAGTTGCTACTTATATAAAGATGAAGCATTAACAATTGTATAATCTCTTCATATATTTTATGTTTATTTTTTAAAAATAGAATGATAATATTTTAGATATTCATATTAATACTATTTATTGAAAACCAATAAATTATAAATATCAAATATAGTTCTAAAATATTCTTATTAAACTGTAGGATCATCCTATCTTATGCTTCAATCCTATGATCAGAACTGTACGAACTTCCTATTTCTAGGTAGGATATCAATCCTAACAACCTTGCGTACTAGTTTGGCCTACTTAGAATAGTAAAGAGATTTACAAAAGATTATGCTTTTTTATTCATTTATAAAAGAATAGGTAGCTTTAGCTTAAATATAAGCAAAACCCTGTATAAGGATTTTAAGTAATAAAAATAGACAACTTTCAATAATAGTTGGTCTTCTAAATATTGTTCAATCTTGCTAAATAAAAGGACAAAGTCTAAGTCAAGGTGATCTCAACACAAAATAGGTTGTCATGGTGGCATGAAATCAGATGCTCTATTTCATACAATCATAGGCCATGAGAGGTAGCAAGAACAGAGAAACTTCTAACGTGCGAAAATGGATGAGGTGCAATCGTGCCCCAAGTAATCATTTAAGTTAGGTGCATTTGTGCTAGTAAGTTAGGAATATTTGTGCCACTGATAAGTATCCATTGAGTTTGTTAGGACCTGATAAGTTGCACATGAAATTTGTGACTCGACGTGATCGAGTTATGATAGTTGACTTAGTGCAACCAAGTTAGTTTGGTTTGACTTGATGGCTTAAAGGTGATCGACAAAGAATATGAGATATTTGAAGGAAAATACTAGCAAGGTGGACTCTAGAACGAGCAACATGGAGGAATTGAAGTTTCTACAATTTTGAGAGCATGGAAAAAAGAAGGCTCTGTATGTGACCCAAAAAAGGATAACATATAGAGTAAAGCAAGCTTGATCCACCTAAAGAACTAAGGACCTAAAGTAAGAGAAACTCCAGGAGAAAATGAGTTTTATAGTGGGATTGCAAGCATAATCCACCTAACGGATCAAAAGATCATGGAGGGATTTGAGGTCCGAACCACATAATCCTCTCTTAGCATTGCTCATTATTTTATTCTATTTTAGCAGTGTGTATATTCAAACACAAACAAACACCCATAGACACTAATGAATACTAAGAAGTTTTATTTGTCCTTTCGCAAGTGCAAGAGAAGACAAATTTTCATTTGCAAATCCACAAGCTATTCACCCAAACCCCCCTCCCCAATACATCAGCATCAACATATCTTCTATGAGAAATCATGAATTGAGGTTGGTGGACAAGAAATGTAATTTTATTTATTTCTTGTCTACTTCCCTTGTGTCTTCCTTTTTCCCCTCCCCCATGTAGCACCAAATTCACAAAACTATTCCATTTTGGCACATGTCAGTACCACTATACAACAATCTAGTCAAGCATTAAAATCGTTCCATTGTTAGTATTTTATCAAGGTATTAAAGTAGTTCCAAGAGGTAGACGATTGGACCAATGCCTAGTATCAAGTAGAGGACTTGCCAACATTAAAATAATATTAAAATATTGAAGAGAAGTATAGTAATTAAACATAACTAATATGGATTTATATAGACAACAATTGTATTCTTACAATAAAAAATCTTTTAATTGATAATAAGCACTAAACATAAAATATTGTATATTTCACATTGCAATAAAAAATCAATGTTGATATCAAGGATTAAAATCTCGTGCTGTATCGCCCGATACGCACGAAAAAATTCGTTCCGCCGCGGTACCGGCACCGGCACAGCGCCGACACATGAGTTCCGGTCGGCGAACGCCTCCGGAGGCGTCGCCCGAGGCCG
>JAOBBC010000063.1:1801433-1814318 GCA_025388495.1 Curcuma longa
ACTTGGTTAACTTGGGTCTCACCCGAGCCAACCACATTGGATCATGTATTCAGAGAACAGACTCTCAAGCCTCCTCTCACAATGATCCAGTCTGAAGACAGGCTACCAAGCCCTCTCTGACCTAATCCGGAGAACGAGCTACCAAGCCCTCTCTGACCTAATCCGGAGAACAAGCTACCGAGCCCTCTTCGACTCCATCCGGTCCAGAGAACGAGCTACCGAGCCCTCTCTGACCTAGTCCGGAGAGCGAGCTACCGAGCCCTCTCCGACTCCATCTGGTCTAGAGAACGAGCTATCGAGCCCTCTCTGACCTAGTCTGGAGAACCAGCTATCGAGCCCTTTCTGACTCCATCCGGTCCAGAGAATGAGCTACCGAGCCCTCTCTGACCTAGTCTGAAGAACGAGCTATCGAGCCCTCTCCGACTCCATCCGGTCCAAGAACGAGCTACCGAGCCCTCTCTGACCTAGCCCGGAGAACGAGCTACCGAGCCCTCTCCGATCTCATCCGTCATTGGTCAATCTGAATATATTGAACTTAATTCGTATACAATTAAAATGAACTTAAATCTGTGTCAACATCAAAACAACAATCGGGATAAACTGCATCAACAATTAGAATGTGGGACTCCTTCATGACTGGATAATCCATTTCCAGTCCCTCCTCCAGCTCGATGTGAGCTATCATTTCATCATCTGTGTCAAAAATTAGAGACGAACTAACAGATGCATAAGAAGTCTCAGAACTATATTTAATTAGGAGACGTATACCTTATGAACATTTATCAGAATTGTTACTTGTAAGTCTTTATCCAAAGTAATAACACGTCAAGATGATGATCCTCTTGGATAGTTATTTTGAGTAACTTGAATCCGTAGAATAAGGAGCTACAACTTGGGCTAGGTGTGACTTAGTCAACCTAGTGAGGACTAACAGATAAACTATGTCCAGAACTAAACGGGTATAAGATGATGAAAGGAATAGAGACACAATCAACCATAGCTGCTGAAGGTTCATTAGTAATTCTAGAATCAACTGTGATTTTTTGATTAATTGATAGTTATGATGTACTACTAGGTATCACTCATAATCGATCCGTAATTAATAGTTAATTATGGACGGTCAGCATAAATCTGAAACCTATAACGTCACACGTACTACGAGTTTCTCCAAGAGATATAAAATGAGTTTGAGAATTAGATTCTCAAATTGAGAGAGATTGAGTTTAGTTGGACTAAACGAAAGATAAATATAGAAGATATTCTATAAAAAAAAGCATGGATGAGCTACATCTTTTGAAGATAAAGTGGGTCCTCTTTGATTTAATTATAAACTAAATTAGTTTAGTTTTAATTAAAAGTGGTTTAGTTTTGAACGAATCTAATTTAGTTTTGAACCAAACTTGAGACTAAAATATAGGAGTTTAGTTTAACAGATTCTGTTAATATTTCTTAACAATTTTTTTTAAATACCTATAAATATATCTTTTGTGAAGAGTTATTGACAGGGATTAAAAATCTAATTATTAGATTTTAAAATCCAAAACAAACTCCCCTCTTCTCCTCTTACTGCCGCCCAAGCAAACCCCTTCTCAAGTTGGCGCCGCCCACATTTGTTAGGGCTTCTTGTTGTCACCGGCTAAAGAACCTCCTCCAAAACTCACCACATGTTCCTAATCCTCCAAGGATTAGTACCTCCCAAGGGTCGACTATTTACAAATCGACGGTGGAAGCAACGAACACATGGAGAAGTAACAGTTA
Organism: Curcuma longa; assembly: GCA_025388495.1. Taxonomy (NCBI): domain Eukaryota; kingdom Viridiplantae; phylum Streptophyta; class Magnoliopsida; order Zingiberales; family Zingiberaceae; genus Curcuma; species Curcuma longa. Next base: position 1,803,192 of record JAOBBC010000063.1, read on the forward strand.
TTTCTCCACTAAAAGGTATTGTTTCTTCATTTCAATTTGATTTTTATTTCGAGGTAATTATTGCCACTGGAACATCCACACCATATTGTTTCACTACTCCTTCTTGATAAAGAACCATACGACCTTCGAATGGAGGTGTGATCCCCTCCGTTCAATTTGATTTGTATTGCCAAATTATTTTGAGCGGCCGGATATGGAATCAGACTATAGGTCTTCTCTAGAATCTCTTGTCTCCTCCCTTCGACTATTATCGCAGCGGAGGCATGACACATGACTTAAAGAAGTCATCTCAAGGAGATCTCGACTTGGATATGAGTAGAGGCAATCTTGCTAAGGTTGCTAGTTGATGTTGTTTCTACTCTACGTCATTCAAAAGGTATAAAATTGTTTATGTTTTATTTATGATTACGCTTGTATGCGCATGCTTCCTTGGATATATTTTTGTGTAATTAGTGATAAATTTATTTATTACGCTTCTGTTGCCATGATTTATAAAATTAAAATTTTAAATTACTCATATAAAAACCTAATAGTGGTATAAGAGCCACTGTGTGTTCAACTTTGGGTGTAGATATTTATTTGATGTATTGTGGATTGTCTAAAATTTTATTTTGGATATATTAGGATATTTTGGATAAGGAAATTATTTTCTAATCAAATATAGAAAATTTTCACATTTATAAAAGCTTCTAAATTTATTTAGAAATTTAATTTTGAAAATTATTTTCTAATATGATTAGGAAAAATTAATTTTTAAAATTATTTCTAATTAAATTAGAAAATTTTAGATTTGAAAATTTTTCTAATATGTATATATGTAATTAGATTTATAAATTATTTTTTAATCTAATAAAAAATTATGATTTATAAAATTAAATTCTTTGATATATATATATATTCGAAACTAATTTAGGTCAACGAATGACATAACTTTTGTCATAATGTATATCATGTCATATGCATGATTAATATGATTAATGTATGTTATATTGAAATGTCATGATTATGGCATGTAGATGCATGTACATAGTTTTCTATGTTGCATGTAGTTGATGTGGCATAATAGGAAAGCCCTTGTTTAAATTTTAAAGCTTACACCTTCCATTAATATAGTCGAGAACCAGAGTTTAATTATAACCATGGGTTTTTGGACTCTCTCCAAGCTCAACTTATAATGAAATATGTTCGAACCATTAAGATATGATCTCATGATTAATGGGTCAACTTTAACTTAAAGCATTGATTTGTTGGACTCTCTTCAGGGTCGATGTAGATAGGGGTGAAGTTATGTGATATACATATGTTGTATATATGTTAATGAGTTAACAACCCAATGTTTATATAAATATCAATTAATTGATAGCATAATGTGATAATTATATATATGGGATATATAATTGGTATACTTGATACCTACCACTAGAAATAAGAATGACTTATTGGACTCTCTCCAAGGTTGTTCTTATTTATAATGAATATCAATCCACTTGGAGAAAATCTACCATCTCTCGAATTCAAAGTGAGGGCTCTTGAATTTGATAAGCAAGTGGGACTCCCATTTATGTGTGTAAATTATTTGCATTACATAATTAAATTTATCTCTCTTATGTTTTCTTAATTGTGTATTTCTAGGTAATAGAATCAACATGACTTCTTTGAATTTGTGCTCGATTTTAAAAACCAATAAACTAACTGGACCGAACTTCTTGGACTGGTTTCGAACCTTGAGAATAGTTCTCAAGGTTGAGAAGATAACCTATGTCCTGGATGAGCCTCTTTCCCCGACACTACCTGATGATGCAACACCGGACCAAAGGTTGGCCCATCAAAAACATACGATTGATTCTGAGACTACCGGTTGCATCATGCTAGTCTCAATGTCCCCAAAACTGCAAAAACAACATGGGCATATAGATGCTCATATGATTGTTTGCCATCTTCGTGAGTTGTTTGATGAGCAACCTAGATCTGAAAGGTTCAAGATCACTAAGCTTCTCATTCGCTCACAGATGCAGGAGGGGTCATCTGCAGTACAGTTTGTACTAAAGATGAATAGCTATATTGATTGGTTGGGATTACTTGGACTTATCATGGATGATGAATTAAGTATTGATTTAATTCTACATAGTTTGCTTGATAGCTATTCGTAGTTTATGATGAACTATAAGATGAATCATCTTGAATCCGTGATTCCAAAGTTGATCAACATACTCAAAATAGTGGAGTCATCTGTTAAGAAGGAATAGAAAGCTATGAGGGTGATTGACTCTTTGAAGAAAGGTTCTAAGAAGAGGAAATCAAAGGATCAAGCTAAGAGAAAGAAAAAGGACAAGAAAGAAGAACTGACACCAAAAAGAGCATGTTACCATTGTGACAAGATGGGACACTGGTAAAGAAATTGTAAGATTTATCTTGAGTCCATGAAGAAGAAGATATCTGATGCCCCATCTACTTCAGGTATCTTCATTATTGATTATCATACTATTTTCTTTGATACTTGAGTATTAGATATTGGGTGTGGCTCATATATATGTAATGACATATAGGGGCTAATTAGGAATAGTAGAAGACTCGTTAAGGGAGATTCAAATTTATGAGTTGGCAATGTCGCAAATATTGCAGCCAAAGCCATTGGAATGTATCTGTTGAAACTCCCTAGTGGACTTGTCTTGGAATTGGATAATTATTATTAGTTCCTTCTTTAATAAAAAAAAATATTATTTCTATTTCTTATTTAAATAGAAAAAGATTTTCATTTGACTTTTAATAACAATTATTGTTATATAATTTTGTATGAAGTTCTTTATGAAATCAAAACATTATGGAATAATATCTACACATTAGATATATCCAATGACATATTAAATATCAAATCGAGCAACAATCCTGGTCGAAGAGATGATCGATTAACTTTCTATACATGGCATTATTGTCTTGTCCATATAAGTAAGAAATGCATATCCGAGTTATGCTATACAAATGTGGAATTCTTGACACATTTGAATTATATTCATATGATACATGTGATTCATGCTCAAAAGACAAGATGACTAAGTTACCTTTTAAGGGAAAAGGTGAATGAGAGAATGATCCTTTGGCCTTTATACATACCAATGTATGTGGACCCTATAAGATCGGTGCATGCTAGAGGGGTTGAATAACACTTGTTGTTCGTTCATTCTATCAAACACTCACAGAGGATATTAGAAAATAAAATAGGAGACTCGCAGATTTTTACTTGGTTCCTAACCCCCCAGGGTTAGTACGTCCAAGGCCTATGCATGGAAAGGCGTTTGTCCACTAATAGTCTCCTTTTCAAAACTTTTTCGGATGTGAAGAAATTCATCTTACAGCCCAAAATATAATAAGAGTAAATACAAAAAGTAATACTTAAAATAAAATAGCGCCAAACATACATGTAGAAGTCGATACGGAAGTCCTGAGTGCAGCGCACCCTTCCTGAAACTTCCCCGATCATAGGAGCTTGGTTTCATTTACATTCAGCAGCACCATAATATGAAGATGGATGGAAATTAGGGTTACTTCTTGTGGTGCACATTGAGGCCTTTATAAAGACACTTTCGGACACCCGGATCCCTTTTCGGGTGCCCCGAACCAATCCGATCTAGTTTTGTTGGTATTTATTGGGGGCAATTCCACCTAATCCAGGCACCTAGACCTTACAGGGGTGCCTGTACTATTTTGGGTACCCAAGTATGATCTAGGCATCCGGAACTAGTCAACTAGGTTTGTTCTAAGTTAACTTCCGGGCTTAGTTAGACTGCTTTTGTTTGCTCCTTTTATGCTTATAGGATCGTTAGAAGCGCTAGAGGGGGCAGGTGAATAACGCTTCTAGGCATTTTCATACTTTTTTAAAAACTCGTATAACTTGAGTACATAAAATAGAATTGGCAGTGAAAATAACACAAGCGACATGGATGGTTTTACTTGGTTTACAACCATATACTGCTACTCCAAGGCCCACGATCAGAGATTATTTCCGACGAAAAATCCACTAAGTAACTCCCCTCTTACGAAAGGGAGTTAAGAACTTTACAAAACTCAGTAGGATCAATAACAAGTATACCGACCTAAAATTTAAGTACAAAGTAAAACACTAAATAGTTATACCGACAGAGAATGAATATGCAGACTTTGTTGTTGTTTCTCGACGTGACGACAGTGTTCCAGATGGAATATCTTTGTCCAAATGGTCATCGTTGAGTCATAATCAGATACATCTAGGGTTCCCACTCGAGGCCGCTTCTATTGACTGATTCGAGCGCCTGGAAGCCTTTTCGACCGCCTCCATGTCATTCCATCGATCCACTTTCGACGCTGACTCGGCATCTTTCGGATGCCTACATCCCTTTCGGGTACCTGGATGCTGACGTGGAGGTTGCCAAATCAACTTTGACTCCACAACACATTATCCAGATCCGAGCGCCTGGAACCGTTCCAAGCACCTGAAAGTTGAGGTGTCTCGACCATTAGGACGTTGCCACCTTACTGCCTCACTGGCCTATTCTGCTAACATCCGATCGTTTGGAACCAATCTGGGCGCTTGGACCATTCAGTCACCTATCCAAATAAGGGTACCTGAAATATAAAGTTTTAGCCCCTCTTTTCCTGCAATACAAGTTAGTCCAAAATACAAAATGTAACAGAAAAGGAAATAGTTTAGCCAAACTGTTTTGGTCTTAACTTCAGGTTTCCAATGAAACCCTAGATTAAATCGACGCCTACTGTTCCCCTTACCAGAAATGCGTCCTCACCCACTCTACTAAGGAGAATTTACTTTATGTCTACTAAGTCCTCTAGACTTGTTGGACTTTTACTTAACCTTAATCCTTGGCCCCTAGGACTTCCACCGCTAGACGTATAGTCCTCCAGACTTCTGCCTAGACTTCGGCCTAGTGCACTTGATTCACCAAGACTTCCTGCCTGGTCAGAAGACTTCCGCCTGGTGCACTTGATCTGTCAAGACTTCCTGCCTGGTCCTCCTGACCAGGACTTACTTGCCCAGTCCTCTAAATTAGGGTTTCCACCTAATCCTCCAAATTAGATCTTCCTTTGCCTAACCTCTAGCTAGGAATTCCACTGCCTAGCCACAACTAGGGTTTTCTTGTGCTTAACCGCAACTAAGACTTTCTTGTGCTACCTGCACACTCAGTTCAGCTCATCAGATCACTTCATACACTTAACTTAAACCCATTACAATTATCAAAATTTAAGTTCGATCATCTAGTGCTCCCTGCACCAATAATATCCTCCTTTTTAATTATAACAATTTAGGTTCCAAGTTAAGTAAAAATATTTGCAATAATAGAGAAGAGGTAAATCATAGCAACAATCAAGGCAAATCATAATGATCCTATATAACTTAATGCACTTGACTCTCCCTCAATTCAGGACTTCCCCTAAACTTATATTTTACTTAGAAAAAAACTAATTTTGATAAAAGCTTCTTTTCCTTTTCTCCCCCTGAACTTGATATGGTTAACTATTCAAGTCTTACTTAGATTTGAAAAATATTTTTAAAAAATTATTTTGCAACAATTAAACTAACTTTTATAAAATGTTACTTTAAAAATCTTTATATTTTCCTCAAAAATATTTTGATTTAGATTTTTCAAGGAAAAAATATTTTAAATTTAACTTTGAATTAACTATCTCTCTCCCCTTTTGACATAATAAAAAAATATTTATAAAAACTCTTATTTAAAAAAAATTAGAAAAATCACTTAATTATGTGAAAAAAATAGATTTGAGTCCAAGTGTGTTATAATAATATAAAATACTTAGATAAAAAAATTTTCTCCTAGGCACATGTCTAACTTAGGTTTTGACTAACTATCAAAGGATAATAGCTTGACCAAGTTGGTGAAGTTTAAGTGTACCATTCTAATTAGCTTATGATAAGCAGGAACACTTAACTTGATCTATAGTTTATGTTTTTAGCTCAAGTTTTGGTTTGATGCATAGACATAAGCATCTCAAACTCAGGTTATGACTATGTATCTCACATCATTCTAGGTTTCACAATATACAATTAAGTTATCTAGTGTGCTTTGTGAAATGCATCAACCTAAGTTTATAGGTGCATGCTCTCTACTAAAAGTACCTAGACTAGGGCAAAAAATTCCTTTTACTTTTGAAAATCCAAAATTTTAAATTAAGTTTTTCAAAGATAAAATAAACATTTCAAAATTATTTTAAAAAATTAAATAATAGTAGATTTGAAAATATAAGTTTTGAAATATAAAAAAATTTATAGTTTGTCTACCAAATACATTCCTAATTTCAGACAAGTATGCAACAATAAACTGTAATAAGTAAGTGTTGTTAGATTTGAGGGGTGTCTTAAGGCAATCGTCTTACGGTTATACTATTTATTGGATAAATAGTAATTTATTATTTGAGTACACATTTTCTATGTGTTTGATTGGATCTTAAATTTAAATACTGAATGTCCGCAATACGATTCAGAGCATGAGAGAATTTGTGATTGGATCACAACTCGTAAGTATCTCTACATGTGCAATTATTGTTGGGACCGTTGCGTTTGCTAGAGGGGGTGAATAGCAACTTTTGATCTTGCCTACAAAATTGTTAGCGTAAGCACAAGACAAAAGCAAAATAAAATTAAACCAATGCTAACTCGTTTGATTTACTTGGTATCCACCTCTACGAGGTGACTAATCTAAGGATCCACGCACATCACACGAGCAATCTTTGAAGGTGGAGAAACCTTTTACAAATGATCTCTTCCTCTTAAAAATGTGTAGTGAAGGTTTAGGGAAAGATTTGAGAGTACCATAGCTTGAAGATCGTGCAAGGAAGAAAAAGTGAAAACACTTGTGTCTCCAATCTTCAATCTATTTTTTTATATTTTTCTTGACGCCGGTCGACTACCTCAGGGATCAATCGACTAGTGGGCTTCAACGGCTCTTGTAGATTGCGTTTAATTCTCCAGTTATCGTCCAACGTTCAAATATCAGTCGACTGATTAATTAGTCAGTCGACTGGTCATCAGTCGACTAGTGAACTGGTCAGTGTCTTTCACTCGACCAAACTTTCTGTGTGTTTTGGATCAAGACACCAGTCAACTGAAGTTGAAAATCACCTTTCATCTTCCTTCTTCATCCTTTAGCCTTGACTCACGCCTTCAAACATCTTTCACAAGCCTCATGCATATCCTTACACTTGCTTGAGATGTTTCCCTCAGCTTCATCATGCTATGTCTACCTTTTGCCAAGAGATCGCACCTCCGGGACTTCATCATTTTCCAAGAGGCCGCACCTCCAGGACTCCTCCGAGACTTCACCATTTGCCAAGAGGTCGTGCCTCCGGGACTTCACCATTTGTCAAGACTTCAAACCTGGACTTCCTGTTTACTCAAATCACACATGTTAGATCACCAACATTGTCTAACTTAAACTCATTTAACCAAATATTAAAATCAAATGATACTTAGGGCAAGATTGCACCAACAATTATGAATGTATTGAAATTATCCCTAGTCGAAGAATTGATGAGCACGGACGTCATCGATTCTGTCAAGACTAGCACATTTGAACTCCTTAGTTAGTCAAGCAGCCGATCTCACTACTGGAGACATTGGATGTTGAGAGTTAAATATGGATACTGGTTAAAGGTAACCAGTTCATTGGAGTGACTTGCCTGAGACTTCATATGATTTTATACATATGTCAATGAAGATCTCAGTGCAGCTTAAGTACGAGTTTCCTTCGACTTGCGGTATTCAAGTCATCTTGGTCATGGAGGCTTATACTTTAACATCTTAAGCAAGCATCTCCAAGGAGGTATGGATCCGAGATGATTGGGTATAAGTCGAAGTGCTCAAAGGTGTTTAAATAGCCAATAGAGGATTCACCGCTCCTTGAAAAAGGAGATATATACCTTGCGGTCGCTTGTCAGGATTGTTACTAAAAATCTTTGGCCAAAGCATTACATGTCAAGAGTACTGTACTCTTGGACACATGTACAAGTTACTTGAATCCACAGGACAAGAAAGTAGCTTGGGCTAGATGTGATGTAGTCATCCTAGTGGTGACCGACACATAGACCATGTCCTGAACCAAGCAGGTATAAGACGGTGAAAGGAACGAGACACGATTTAGTGTAGCTGCTGAAGGGTTTAGAAGATATTCTGGAATCAATCATTGATTTTCTGATCAATTGGGGATCATGATGTACTACTAGGTGCCACTCATGATCGTTCCGTAATTAATGATTAATTACGGACGATCAACATAGCCAGGAATCTATTGGGTCATACGCACTACAAGTTCTTCGAAGGACTTAAAACGAGTTTGAGAATTAAATTCTCAAAATGAGAGAAATAAAATCTGGTTGGACTGGACAAAGGATAATATGATGAAATTCATCTTATGAAGATGAAATGAATAAAACTAATTTCGTTCAAATCAGAAGTCGTAATTTGGTTTCTGAACCAAATGATTCAATTTTGAACCAAATTGAATTAACTTAGTTTAGTTAATGATAGAAGAGGTTTTGGCAGAACGGATGCGATGAGAAGTTTCATTTTTTGAAGACGAATTGAACAAAACTAATTTTGGTCAAATCGGAAGTCGTTTGATTATTGAACCAAGCGAACCAAGATCGAGCCCGATTTGCTATAGTGCAGTACTGGTTCAATTTAGTGGATTAATTCTGGTTCAGCCCAAATCCTAATTCTTCTCCCTCCGGTTCACACCTGACCCGCGCCGCGCACTATAGCTCCTTAAATAGAGAATTGCGAAAAAATCCTATTTTTGGTTCTTCCTCCTTGCACTGCTCCTTCTTCGCCTGAAGAAAGCAGCCGCCGCCGTCGCTGAATGTCTGATGGCATCGAAATCCTTGTCGGCCGTCAGAGAGGAAGATGAGAATCCCTAGCGTAATCGCACCTGTAGCTTCTTCGACCGTGGGAGAAAAGACAGAGGATGGGAATCGAGCGGAGTCGCTTCCTCCGTGAGAGATGTCGAATCGGAGAAACACCCAGCTGAGCACGTCGTCGATTCCAAGGGTCGCCCTATGCTTCAATGTTCAGGAGTGTCATCGACTGGCTTGCGGTCTCTGATTTCCAGCTAACGCAACAGTCACCGTCCATAGCTTCCCAACCGCTACTTGTCGCTTGTGCGTCTGCCAGAGAAGAAGGACGCCGAACCCTCGAGCCGATTGAGGAGGTCGAAATTCTTGTTGCCCTGTGATTCCTCTTCCCGATTTCGTCGTTCCCTGCTTCTCCCTGTTTCTCCCGAGGCTGCCGGTCTTCTTTCGTACACTGCGAAGGAAGTTTCTCCGATCGCTAGGTTGCTAGCTAGAGAAGACAGAAACTTTGCCTCCCATCAGATTTCTCCCGTGCCCGACACAGCCTCTCTCGGAGTTGTAGCGAAGGACCACCGGCGTTGGACGTCGACAGTTAGTACCCTGTGCTACCGATGTGGAAAGTTTTGTCTAGTTGGCTAACAGGTTGCTAGCGGAGTTGTTATGGTTGCTAGATTTTATCGTTCACAAAAACTTACAAAGTTTTTGAAGAACGTTCCATCAACGTCGGAAAGGTCCCGACTATTTGTTCGTTATCGGCAATCAAAGATTGACCACCGAAAACTACACCGAGAATATGATTCCCGATGATAGTTTGAAAGCCCCCGGAATGATCGCGACAAACGTTGTTGTGTGGTTTCCAAAATAAAGCTTCTCTCGATTCGATCGTCATCGATCAACGGCTAGTATCGAAGACGATAATGATGTGACTCGTGACTTCCGAAGTCATCCGAACGAGAGCTTGGCGTGGATTACCAGTAGAGGTAGGACTTCGATAAGGACCGCTCGATTGATATCAATCCTGCTCAAACATCATCGGAAAGGTACACGTAGAATTATTAAATTTTTTTGCAAATTTTAATTTCCTACTATGCTTTGTACGCTGTTATTTCCTGCTTAGCATGCGTGTATTATGATAATAATCAACTGTTAATTATTATTTATTTCCGCTGCGCACGTTTATGAAACATGTTAACACGTGCATTGCACTGGGACACTCCCAACAAGTGTAATAAAGAAATACAATGTTGAAATAGGAAAATGCAATAAGCAGTCAATACATAGTAAAAAAGGTCAACACTAGAGTCAATTATACAAGTCAAAGATAAAATTAAAAAATTGGATCTACTAGGGAGGTGGCTGGGGGTGGCCCATGCCCCAAGATCTGAGTATGTCCTTTAACTCAGAATGTCTAGCCCTACTCTGCTCCTACTGAGTCTTAAACTGACTAGCCAATTTGTCGGTAGGAAGTAACTGACTCATGCAGACTACGGGTTGACTCTTCAAGTCTGATCACTCTCTGCTCCAGAGTGATAGGAGCTGGAGGTGGAGGTGGAGGGAGATGGAGAAGGTCAGCTAGGACAATGTCGTCATCCTCCTCCTCGACAGCAGGCTGTTGCTGTGGGTAGTTCCCCCGTCTCCAAGACAGAACCCCATCCTTATCTATGTATATACCAGCTAAGAAAAAACTCCTAATGCCTAACATGTCAAACTCACTAGTTGATTTGACATCACCTACGGTAATATCAAATCCAAGTGATGGTAGAAGCAATGTCAAAATGTGACAATAGGGCATTTGTACCCTCCTGCTCGTAGTGACACCAGATGAAAAAATAATGGCATGGAATATATGTAAACTAATATCTATATCTAGCCTATGATGTAATTCATATAAAAGAAATGTATGAAATGGTTGCATTATAACGACATCCCTGGTAGTCAGGAGCAGAATGCAAGTCACTAAGACTCTGTACAGAATATAGTCTTGCACTCTGAGTCTAAGTGAAGAGAATTGGGTCACAGTAGGGATCCTCTCATCTCTAAAGAAATATGAATGTATGAGGTCTATTGTGACATATGAGTATAGGGATACCCAAAAGGGGCATCCCTAGGGGATAGCAGGTAAATAGACATGATGAATGTATAAGTCCTAAGTAGACCCGACCACGGGCCGGGTCCAGTCCGGACCCGGCCCGGACCCGGACCGGGTCAACGGGCCGGTTGGCCCGTTGACCCGGTTAGCCGGGCCAAACCGTAACCGGCCCGGCAGGATGCCGGGCC
>JAOBBC010000063.1:1828781-1842076 GCA_025388495.1 Curcuma longa
TTCTATCGCTTAACCTTCCAAGTTAAATTCCTCATTTCATCTTATTTTAGTGTATTTATTTTTATTTTTAAATATATTTTAATTTTGGGCAAATAACCATGGATAATTCTAAATAGATTTAATCTGATTCAATGATTTAAATTCTGAAGATTGTCTATCTCTTTTTGATCCTAGCAGTGATTCTTCTCATGCCAAATTTCCTTATAGATGTTTAGTTACTTGATTGAAGTTAAAGGTCATATATATATTTTTTCAATGTGAATTTCCTTTTGAGGAACTTATTTATTGTTATTAAAGGCATTGGCCTGGCTACGCCTAGGCACAAGGCGTAGCCAGGCGAGCCTCTTGCGCCTTAAGTGTGCACCTTGTGAGAGGAGGAAGAAATCGGACTTGAGGAAACTGATGAAGATTCATCTATACAAATGAAACATCTGGTGATATGAGTGAGGAAGATGATGAAGATTTTGTTGATTTAGATATTTGATTTTCTTTTAAAATTTGAATTATGCGCATAATATATTTATTTGCTAGTGAATTTTATATTTACATTATTGTTTGATATTTTATGGACTATTGTTTTGTTAGTAAAATATTTTGGCAGAAATTTTCTATATATGCTTGAATTGTAAAAAGTTATACTTAGAGCGCCTTACTTCAGTAAGGCGTGCACCCCACCTTACGTCGTGTGCCATAGGTCCCATAGCACCTATGCGCTTTTGGGCGCCTCATGCCTATGGGACAATTCACAAAAGGCCTCTTTTTGGGATTTTTGGTTTGATTTTGTTGTTAGCCTGGTATCTGTAGCTACAGCTGGCAAGTAATTCACATTGTCGGAGACCTTCACTTCATTTTTCACAAAAAGGGGTGAAATAATCTGTGTATGTTCTCTTTATTCAGTAGCAAATTGATGAGTCTAGTATTTATTTGCTTGTTCATCCATCAAGATCCTTGATAATGTTGTTTATGATTATTCTTAATGCATTTTCTTGCCTTTTCTCTGCAGTTATCTGTAGTCTTGTTGATTATATCTTTTATCATCAAATGCAGTTGTGTTCTTCATGGAGCAGATGAGGAACTTATAGTTTGATGTAGGCTCATTATGCTTAATGAGCACTTCGATGGGCCAATTTCCAATGAAATATCAGTGGCTTCTCTGCATTATGACAACTCTAGTTTGCATGAGTATGAGTAATACAATAACTCCAGATGGTACGGGGTGGTTTTTTTATACTGCGACACTTTGCTTCTCTTACTTAACCTAATTGTTTGAGCTGAAAATCTTTACAGGTGAGGTTTTGCTTAGCATCAAGACAGCTATTGTTGGTTCAGATGGTGTTTTTATGAATTGGAGACAAGAAGATCCTGATCCTTGTAGTTGGAAAGGTGTAACATGTGATTCTAATACTAAGAGAGTTACACATGTGTAAGTAGATGTTGGAAAAACATTGAAGGTTTAAGAATTTTTTGAACTGTATACTTCTCTTTTCTTTTGTGATGTATTTTATGTTAGTGTAATCTATGTGTTTGCCTTATCCCAATTATGTTCGAACAGTTTTACTTTTGGAGCAGCGTCAGATGGTTTGATCTTGGTCAACCAGTTAAAATCCCATAACCCTCCTTACAATCTTCTAATGGGCCAGATAGTTCTCTTAACTAACTGATTCCTAGTCTATAAATCCTGGCAGATTTTGGTAAATTCCTGGTGTATTGTCATTAGTAAGCACTCGAGTCAAGTTTTGATGACAAGAACTATTCTGATTGATCAGGATGATACTAGTGTGTTTCTATCAATTGTAACAAAGTCATTACCTAGGCATCTACTCCACTAGGTTCCTGTGTTGGACACTTTGACATTAACATTTCGAGAATAATACCACAATATCTGTTGATTGCTAGAAAAAACTTTAGGAAACAGTTATGTCAAACTACTAGATCAATGCCTGTATCAGATACTTATATCCGAGTTCGTGTAACATAACAAAATTGTATTTGGCAATTTGGCTGGTCCATACATGTCTAATTCCAAATCCAAACTTGTTGTAAATCAACACATCTACTATTTGACAATCTGTACCAATAAACAAATGATTCTTGAGAAGATGATTGTTTACTGATAGAAAAACTGTTCAAATGAGAATGGGCTCATTAACAAGATAGACCTAACCACACAAGATCCCTAAATTTAAGTTAATTGTTGTTCCCTCATCTAATCCATATGGATCCCTTCATTAGCTCACAACTTCCTTTGTGGGATGAAACTGGGGACTCACATTCATCCTGTTAAGATTTCATATCGTTGTCAGTGCCCTAATTCTCTTATCCAATATGTTTGACACCTAGATCCAACCAATGGAGAGGTTTGTACAAAAGAAAACCATTTCCAATTGAAATACCTCATCGAGCCTTGGAGCCTAGGACTACGTTTACTTTCACAACCACTAGCCTGAAATAAATCCAAGTTAGCGGTAGTTCAATCTTCTAAGCCTTACTAACTACTCGCACCAACCTAAAATTTATCTGATGCAGAATGCTTAAACCATTTATTGAAGGGCATTCGGAAAAAATGGTCAATACTTGCAGCAATGTAAAAATTTACATGTTTGAGCATGCATTACCGTTAAGTCATGTGCACTAGCTATTCTGGATCAACTAAGTGGATGCTATTCACTGCTGAGCTCTTTGTAATTTTATTTCATTAATATAACCAAGTTATTATGATACTTTTTACCCAAGTAAATTTTGTTATGACCTTATTATCTTTCTAACCCCTTCATCATGGATTCAACTTCTTGTACGTTATCTTTGAATGTTGATGTTAACTTATTTACACTCATTTGTTATCAATTGAGGGCCGAGGCGATAGCTAAACACTCGCTGATGATACTATCCTCAATTTTATATATCCTAGTGACTGATACATCTATCTCAACATGCTCATCTTTGCTATGATGATTGTTAAAATCAAGTAATCGTGATATGGATCAATTTAGTTATATTGGATCAGAAAAGGGCCATTTTTATCTTTTGTTGAAAATCAAGCAACTAAGGGAGATTCAAAGAATTAAAAAGTGGAAATTAGTTGAACTAATTTGTAGTGAAGGACATCAATTGAAATATGATCAAGTCAAATTTATTTGAAAACTTCACTTAATCTAGCTAATTTTTGTTGAGCCTAGTTGGGGTCTAAAGAACGAGCACATGAGAGTCACTGCCTTTGGATCATGGTTTTAACCTTTAACACAAGTCCTCACCAGATATTATTAATAATTTGTATCCTAGTAATTTATTATTATTAAAACACTTCTTTAATATAATTTTATTAAATAATATTTTTTTAATTATTAGTCAGATAATAATGTATTAATATGATAACATTAATTTATTATGATAATATTACTCTATTAATATGATAATATCAATATTATGTGAGCATAGTATATAATATAATAATTTAATATTAGAATTTTCTTATTTAATTATGTATTGAATTATTAATAAGGATAGTGTTTAATGACATATAATATGCATCCTTCATGGAATTCATAAACATTTATTGTCATCTCATACATGAATTTTTTGTTTTGTTTTTTTTGGGGATTTTTTTTTGTCATTTCTGATGTTACCAATCTTATTGTGCAATCTTGATACATTGATTTTGACAATCATGACTTACGTAGTAACTTTTTGTCATGGAGCAGCCAAAACATGTCATTCCTTCCATTGACCAATATTAATGACGTGTTGGAACAAATATATATTTGCACATTCCTACATAACTTCAATGGTACCAATCGAGAGAAGGCTCCCTATCCATGACCCATCCTTCAATTACATCTTCGTGTTATAAGGAGGTGATGAAACACTAAAAAAAAATGAGGGGAAGAGGATAAACACCAAGTAGAGGACTCACAACACTAAGAAGAGTAACACTTGAATCAAAGAATCAAAATGTATTTATATTGTGGATTAGTGCCTGCTTTAGTTCTCGTTCTTCCCATCTAAGTTCAACTATTAGTCATTAACCAATATTTATTGGTGGACATGTGTAAAAATTAGTTTAGCTACAACATTATTTGTGTCCTGGAAGCATTATTTAAAATTTTAAATTGGATTTTGAAAAATTATGAGGTTTATTGCATTACGATGCTATACACTTATTGAATACATGATATTCATTTCGGTATTAGTAAGATATAATCATTAGTAAAGATGCTTATTATATTTTTGTAACTTGTTGCTACAAAATTTAATTCAATTTATTTTCTTATTGCTATAGCATAGATTTAGGGGTAAGCATGCTATATGTTTTGGAAGACAATTATAGGATTAGAACTCATACAATTCTTTAAAATCCTCACTTGCTGTATCCATCACTAAAATTGTACCATTTTAACCATAGACTAAAATAACCACACGGAACAATACTTGCTTGTTTTGTGTGATTGTTTCAATTGTAAACATGATCCATAAAGCATATTAGTAGTTGATAGTATTTTTGCCTTATAAAATATTCTTTTAGCTTGAGGGGCACATGGCAATCATACAATACCCTAGAAGTCCATTTTAACTACCCAATCTCATCTCAACGAATAACTTCACCAACCTCTCTCCGTTGAATAAAATTCAAAAAAAATCTCCAAGTAATGTTAAACATATTATTATTTGCAGGCCTAATTTTGCTTAGCTTAACTTTGATTTCTAAATTTGAACTTATTTGATTATACTCCTTTCATGACAATTTACTTGTTTGTAGAAATCTTATTATTGCTTTTCATCTTAAAAGGGTGAATAACATCCTCAACCTGATATATAATAGAATGCCTATTGAGGGGTATGACTGACTTCTTGTTGCCTCTTGTCTAGAGTGACATTTCATCTATGGAGTTATCAATCTTCACCAACTTGATTGTGCTTTTCATTGGTTATTAGGCCTGCCTGATTTTCATTTTGTCTAATCTAACAGGTGTTAGAGGTGGCTGCTACTTGACTATAACTTTCTGTTATTTGTTTCAGAAGGCTTGCCTATCACAAGTTGATTGGTTCAATATCACCGGAAATTGGGAAGCTCAATCATTTAAAGTTCCTGTAAGTATTTTGCACTGGGTCATGATTTTTTAATTCGTGTTGCTTTAATTACCTTGCATTTACTTCCAATCCTATTTCTTGTAGAGCTTTGCATGACAACAGTTTGTATGGTGTCATCCCTCCAGAGCTAGGAAATTGCAGAGAACTACAATATCTGTAATCATTTATTATCTTACATGCATAATTTTTTTTTGTTATGTGTCAGTTTATCGTGGTTTCTCTTACTGTCAATGCTCTTTGCTTTCTTCAGAAGTTCTAAGTGTTTCTATAATGTTACCATGTATAAAATGTGTGTTTTATAGACTACACACCACAAGGGTAAGTTCAATTATGATAAATTACTATGTGATCTTGAGTGACATTTGATGAAATCCTTTCTAACCAAAGATGTAATTGATCTTGATTGAACTAACATGAAATAAAGGAGTTGGCTTTCTTTGACCGCTATAGTTCTTAATTTTAGTGATTGTGAAAGCTCAGTGGAGTAGTTACTGAATCTGAGTTTGTCAGGACTAGGATGAATTTGGATCCTTAAGTACAAGTAGAGTAGTAATGATCTCAACACTCCAAACTAGTAGTTACTTCAAGACTAGTTGAGCCAAGTTAATGCGTGACAGTCAAATTTATGTAATCTTGTGGGAAAGATTTTCCTAAGTTGCTATGGTTAATTTCATAGCCCAATTATCAAAATTAAAAGTTCTATAATTGGACTATGAAATTGCCTAATTATCAGGACTAGGATGAATATGGATTCTTATTCACAAGTATAGCAGTTGTGATCTCAACACTCCAAACTGTAGTTACTTAGACTTCATGCGCCAAGTTAATGTGTGGCAGTCAAATTTATGTAATTATGTGGGAAAATGTTTCCTAGATTGCTATGGTCAATTTCATAGCCCAATTATCAGGACTAGGATTAATATGGATCCTTATGTACAAGTAGTTATAATCTCAACAAGCCAAACTAGTAGTTACTTTGACAAGTTGAGCAGTTAATGTGTGGCGATCAAATTTATGTAATTATGTGGGAAAGATTTTTTTTCCTAGGTTGCTATGGTCAATTTCATAGCCCAATTATCAAAATTAAAGGTTTTGCACAACCAATTAAACCTGAATATTGAATAAGTATCCATTCTATACCAATTAAACCTAAATATTGAATAAGTATCCATTCTATCCTTCTGGTAAATACTCAGAAGTGCTAAAATTCTTTGGAATTTGTGTCACTAAATCCCAAAGTAATAAAGGGGTCTATTGAATTAATTTAGTGGAAAAGCTTTTAATAGGGTTCTTATAGACTTTTAATTGTCAGTAAATCTTCTATGTCTAATTATGAACTTGGTCCTTAAAGAATTATAGAGCAAATTATCTAAGATAAGACATTTTCTATAAGTCATTCTTTTTGTAGCTTAATTATATTTGAAACATGGTTTGAAGTCTCAATTAATATGGTTAGCACAGTTGAAATGTCCAAAACATATTATTTTAATTTCTGAACAGTGCTCTTAGTCTCGGACTATGTTGGCTCATGTAATTGTGTTAGCCCATGTTGACATGGTTTTAATTGTATCAACTGAGGCAAGACCTGCTATCTTAAATCAGATTCTCTTCCCATGACATTCTTTATTTCCATCCGTTTATCACATGGAAAAATGTAACCCTATAAAGGGTGGGGAGAAGAGAATCACCGACAAGCAATATCGGTTATATAGGAAGATCTTTTTCCCATAACTCATCCTACAATTGTGGAGTGGAGAGGAAGAGGAGCACCTACCAGTGCACTGGTATAGAAGAGTGACTCCAGAGTCAGAGAAATCAATAAGTCCATTTCCTGTGTACCTATTTTAGTTCCAATTGTGCTAGTCAAAGTCCAACTCTGGTCCATCAGGAATATTTATGAACACATGGACATTCCAATTCTAATACCAAATGCATTAGGTGCATTATTCAATACGAGTCTTGAAAAATTATGGAATTAAGTGAAGTAGGATCTGCAAGAATCAAAGTTCCTGTCTGATGCACAACACTAAGTTTGGTATTAAGAAGATTTTATTACTAGTTAAAATGCTTATTATAATTTTATAAGTTGTTCCAAAATTTTAATCAAATTGACCTTCTGATTGCTATAAGCTTATATTTGCTGGTAACATATGGAAGAGATTATAAGATTAAAACTCATGATTTCAAACCACTTGAAGTGTGTCGAAGCATGTCAAGTGTTGGCGCAATATAATACTGAAATTGTTCCTTTTCAGTGAGGATGGAAATTCCAGTAGAAAATGATACTTATACCTTAGTGAAGACAAAAATCATAATGCTAGTATATTCGATACCATTTAAAATGGTTTTATATCTATCTTTTTGAGAGGCATCTATTACCTGCAAATTTAAATCCATGCGTTTGATGAATATTTATGTTGTAGGCAAAAAAAGAAGAAAAGTAATCCTCTTTTCACGTCTCTACATGGTAGTTGAGATAATTTGGAAACTAAGGTAGTGATTAAGCTGTGTGCATATCAAACAAGTTTGGAAGAGAATATCTTGACCCTTAGGCCACAACTTTACTGAGATGTCTATAATTTAAGCTCTATATGCTGCATTCTAGAGATTCAAAGGCAGGGTCACTCTGCCATCAAGCAAATGCTTTTGCTAATACTTGTAGCATGTTTTGCTACATTTTATGATTGGGTTTGCAAAAATCACCAGAGTCATGAATCCTTCATATGCCTCTCTTCCTTTTCTCTTAATACTATGAAGTTTGTGTTTGCTTATTTTCATTTAGTTTGTAGAAAAGTTTTAACTTGAAATCTTTCCTCATATTATCAACTTGTTTGCAGATCTTTGCAGGGTAACTATTTGAGTGGATTTATTCCGCAAGAGTTAGGAAGTCTTTTGGAGTTGCAGACCTTGTAAGTTTCCATCTTTGTCATTTGTCTTAGCACATCTAAATATGTTTATCATATATTTCTTTGAACTATGTATATAAACAATCCAGCAGCTATCTCTTGTGATTTGAAATCTCATACCTTGTTGGGTAGCACAATCGAAGTGTATCGTTTTAGTAATTTACCAAAACCTGATGCTGATCAGTACAGAGGATCTTGAATATTGATTCTGCTAATGAGTATCATGTCATGCTAATACTTAGCACACCTTGACATGTTACACCACAATGACACAAAGTGAATTCAAGTAACATATTTTTTTTTCCTTTTTTGTTATTAAAAATTATAATTCAATTGATTATCTAATTGTTATAACTAAACATATTAAATTAAAGAAGATTATAGGAGGAACACATTGAAGTAAGAGAAAATAAAATCATTTTTAATCTAATTACTAATCAACACAATCTTATTAAAAAAAGAAAATTTAAATGAAAGAGGTTAAATGAGTAAAATTTCTTTGAAACACTTTAACGTTTACTAAAATGTAGAGTATATAGTTGCTATATTCTTATTTTCAATGTAAATAAGCTAAGTGAATGGCTATTGGAGGAATAAATTCATTTGAGCATATTTAGATGAATGCCAAATCTTATCCACATAGTACATCGTTGCAACTCAATCATTCTAGTCTGGGACTAAAACTTTGGTATGAAATGCTAGTTCAAATTTTGCCCTAAGTATGTGGTTGCTTTATCTTCTTTTTCTTCATCTCTTTCATCTATCCATTTTCAATTTACCACTGACACTATGAGTTAACACTCTTGCACGATACTAAAATCGTACTATTCCATTCAAAAACTAAAACTTTGACATGACTTTCAAACCTCAAGAACTATCATTATCATTAGTTGTGTAGGCCAAAATTTGTCAATAGCGCAGGAAGCATGGTGCCATAAAATGGAAGCCAATAGAGTCCTAATTAAAGAATATTCAAGATTTCATACTAGATGTTGAGAGCGGGTCAACTTTGGTAAAAAGGTAGGAATGAAAAGATGGAAGTGAAACAAAATGTACAAGCCCTATGTGTAATTTTGTGAGTCTTTCCCTCTCCCTTCCCCCTCTTAACTTCCACCCAAGTAAACCTAGCCTTAGAGAGAATTCTACAAATATTATTTTGCGATCCAACTGGTGCGACATCTAATTGGGATGATTCTAACACGATCTATTGAATGTTGAACCAACAAGCTTCGTGATTAAATTCTCTAAAGCTCAAAATGAATTCATTTAATAATATTCATTAAAAAATTTAAATCAAGCTTCTCAAAAAATGCTAGGTAATTGATACAACATCGAACATAGTCATCCAGCCCATTAGAAGGAAAAAGCATGTAACCACATTCCTACATTCCAAGCCTACACCACTTATGGTATTAAGTATTGAGTTGTGTCGATCGGCATAGGCGAAATTTATTGTCCGCTCACTGACCGGCATGACACTAAATTCAGTGGAGACTAGGAGAGAAGGGAGGAGAGGGAAGAATGATAGGAAGATTACTAGATGGAATATCGATAGTTAAGTGTTGATGGATGGGTTACAGTGGGCGGCAATGGATGAGTGGCAGGAGGTGTTGTGTTTACTATAGAGAAATGAGGGAGAGAAGGGAGGAGAAGAGGAGGATTAGAGGGGTAACAAGTGGGTGGCGATGTCAGCAACGACGACTACATGTGGGCAAGAGTTGCTTTGCGATAGTTATGAGAAGAATAAGAAAAAATCACGCGGAGAGAGAAAAGGAATTAAATAATAATTTTTAGTCTTTTAAAAATAGTAGCAATCTAATTAAATATGATTCAATAGTTGAACCACTCTATTTTATATAAAATTTGGTGCAGCTTTAAATTAGCCAAAATATATTTAAATTGAGCTTGGTTTCAACCCATTTATCCTAATCACACCATATCTTCTTGATAGGTTCCACTTAACCCTAATTTGACTTTAACTCAACCTTAAAATTTAAAATATTATTTTAATTTGTCTTAATTAGAACCTTTTTTTTAAAACGTATAAAATATAAAAATTTAAATAGTATAAAATTTAATATTTAACATCGACAAAGATATTTTCTTGTATTTTGACTTTTATGACATCAAAAGATTACGCGAGCAAGCAATCAAAAAAGTAAGGTTCAACAAGACTATGGTAAACTTTTTCTAAGTAAAATTATTTATATTATTATTAATAATTCAATTGCATAAGTATTAAAATCATACCGGCACGGTCCAATATGGTATCCAAACCTAATCGTTCCAGTCAAATGTGGAAACTCTAGTACGACTCAAAATTTTATACCTTGACACCTCCATCTTTCTCAAATTTAAAGTTGTGGTATTGATGAAGGCTCGATCTACCAAATTTGAGAAGATGATTGATATTTAGAAGCCGAAAAAGGAGATGATCTAGGATTTTTTAAAGTAAGTTAGAGGAGACCAGACAAGCTAGTATCCATTGATGGAAGTTGAGGAAGTGAGAGTAGCTACTCAACCTTGAATTTATTGCTAGAGAAGATGAAGATGATTACTTAAGAAATTTGATTTTATGGATCAAATTGGAATGATGGCAATAAACATAGTTGGTGTTATCTAAATGTTGGACACCTCAATGTCGAGTGTAGGAAGATCCCTTGCCAATGACAAACTAAGATTTCAAATGGGCATCCAATTGGCTAAGATTTGTTGCATTCATTGCTTAAATATTATTCAATATTAGACGAAAATGGTGGATGCCAGACTAAATTAAAAGCAAATCTGGAAGAAGAGAAGTGGGAATAGAATAATTGTCATGATAGTTAGGCCTCTTGTCAATTTTGTCAAACCTAATTTAAAAAAAAATCAATTTTCTCCAATTGACCACAACCCTTTCAACAAATATCACTCTTAAAAGCAATTAAAACGTTTCATCATTTGTTACAAATCAATGTGTTAATTTTTTTTTCAAAATAGTTTGGTCCATCAAGTTGCCAACCGACTTGTTTTTTTTATTCCATCAAATAGGTAAGAGTTCTCAATCATTGGGTGGTAAATTATATTAGGATAAATACTAATGTGGTCTGCAACAATAACTAAGTTTTTATCCTACTAAATGGAGTCGGTTATATGGATCCTCTTACGCCATTGGACTCATTCCTCCTATTATATCATCATCCATATTTAAATGAATTTTATCCTATTTTATTATTGTTAGCCAAGTCCTCTTTGATCTCTCTCTTGCTCAATTAATGTACGTATTTGTCATGATCTTATATTACCTAATTAGAATATTTATTGGTTGTCTAGGTATATGTTTATACCATCTAAATATATTTCTCGAAGTTTTCCTTCAGTAGGTGCGACCACAACTTTCTCTCTAATATTCTCATTTTTTATCCTATTCATCTTATGTCCGCACATTCACCTTAACATTTTCATCTTATCTCTGTAATTTTCATTTTTTGCACTCGTGCTCACTTCATAGCCCAATATTCAATGCATATAACATAGAAGATTTAACCGCTGTTTTGTAAAACTTCTCTTTAAGATTTAAATGTATTTTATGAGCACAAAGAACAACTTGATGCCCTTTTTCATTTCAACTATCCTAGTTGTATAACATCTCTATTAACCTCTCCATTTTTTTGCAAAAAAGATCCTAGTTACTTAAAATTTTCAGTTACGGGTAACTTGTCATCTCCTTCTTAATCTTGCTGTGTCTACTGTTACTAAACTTATTCATTTATTTTGTTTTTACTTTACTATGCCTAAAATGCTAACTTTCAGCATTTTTCGATTCGAACTTAGCATTTATTCTTTCACGTGTCTCATTGATTAAAACAATATTATCCGCAAACAACATGCACTATGGTAATTTATCTTGGATGTGTTCAGTGAGATTATTAATAACTAATATAAAAGAAATGAACTTAGATATGATACTCGATATAACCTTATTTTTTGTAGGAAGTGCTTTGGTTAATGTCTGAAGTCTTCACTCTTGTCATTACATTCTTGTACATATCCTTAATTGTTTTAATATCTACTACGCTAACACCTTTCTTTTCTAAAATTATGTATATAATTTCTCTCGAGTCTCTAGGCTAATGAATACCATATGTAAGTCTTGTTTCTTTTTTTGATATTAGTTGTTTGATAAGATGTATAACTTCTATTGTCGATTTTCAAGCATGAATTCAAGTTGATTTTAGTCACCTTGGCCCCCTTAATCTTTTTTCTATCATTCTTTCCTAAAGTTTTATGGTATGTTCATTAGCTTAAGGCCTCTATAATTCACACAATTTTGTAAGTCTCCTTTGTTTTATATATTGAGGACTAAAGTATTCACCCTCCATTGATAATATATTTTCTTTCTTTTTAATACCTGATTGAACGTTGCTTCCCTAGGTACTTCCATACCTTTTTAGAATATCATCTAGTTTAACTACTTTTTCATTTTTTTAATTCCATTTAATGTAAATGTTACTTATGAAATTTGAATTCTTTGATAATAAATTTAAAATTCATATTCTTTTGACTTACTTAAATTTCTTAAGCTAATTTGGCCATCTAAATTTTCATAAAAAGTTGATAAAAATATCTCTTTCGTCACTTCTTTATTTTCTTATTCTTCACTAGTACCTTATTTGATTCATCTTTAATGCATCTTATTTAGATAAGATCCTTTGTTTTTTCTTTTGCTTTAGCTATTATATAGATGTCTCTTTATCCTTTTTTTGTAACAAGTTTGAAAGTTTCATTCTATAGTGGACTCTATCCTTTACTATATTTAAATAAATTTTATCTTATTTTATTATGACTGGCCGAGTATTTTTTAATCTTCTTCCTTGTTTGGTGTGTATATTTGTCATAATTTTATGTCGCCTAACTGGAGCATTTATTGGTTGTTTAAGTATATATCTATGCTATCTTAAACGTGTCTTCCGCAATTTTCTCTCAATAGATCCAATGCCGATTTTCTCTAATGTTTTCATTTTTTATCTTGTCCATCGTCATATGTCCACACATCCACCTTAATATTCTTATCTTGACAACTTTTATTTACTGCTCATGTATTCAAGTCATAATTCAACATTTAGTTTCATATAACATAGCAGGTTTAATCGTTATTTTCTGGAACTTTCCAATAAATTTTATATGTATTTTATAATCACAAAGAACACTTGATGCTCTTTTCCATTTCAACCAACCTGCTTGTCTTCTATTTAAGACGTCTTTATCAATCGCTCCATTATTTTGCTAAAATGATCCTAAATGTTGAAAGATTTCAGTTATAAA
>JAOBBC010000063.1:1922602-1934638 GCA_025388495.1 Curcuma longa
TCAGTCAATTTGTCATTGGATGAGGTACTTTGTGGTGATTTAGTGTTATTTTAGTGTAAAAGTATAAATGAAAAATCTTCAAGAGAGGGAAACAAAGGCATGCTTATCTTATTCAGAACCGTGTGATATAGGTCTAAAGATATCCGACTTTTACTTAGATTACTGTCTATCATAGTAGTGCAAGAGAATTCCATCAATATAAAATCATAGAAAATATTCAACCATATTGTTATTTATAGTCAATGGATATCCAAATGATTGCAAAGTACATATGGAATAGATTAAGTAAAAAAATAAATAGAATGCAACTAATTCATCACTCTACGCCAAAGAAAATTGATTAATGTACTCCCTGTTTTTCTTTTTCTGGAGAAGACATTAAGCGGCTAAAATACAATGATATTTATATTTTAAGGTAATATTAGACTCCACTATTTAGTGTGGATGTTCGATGTGTCTTCTAATGCTTGGTATATTTTCTCTAGTACCTAGGCAAGGCATTGCCTTAAATGATGGCTCTTTTTATTTGCTTATGGTAACTAGAAAATCATTGTAATGTTAAATCAATAGCAAGCGTATTTGTATTCTTTTTCTTTAGAATATGGATGGCTGAACATCTATTCTACCTTTTCAGAATTTATTATAACTTGAAATTCTTTTAGTATTCCTTAACTCTTCTTGATGGAATTTAAGGTTGATGTTGAAGAAGTTATGTATGTCGTCAAAGAGTTGTGGCATGGAAGAAGTGCAAGGGATCAATCCTTGACAAATGTTGGGCGCAAAATGTGGCGGTCTGTTAATGAGTTAATGCTTGTAAGGTATTAATTCCCTATTGATTTATGCATGCTTAATTTGTTAAGGAAATATCTTTGTTGCAAAACTTTTCTAATTGACTATTTGTTGTTCTATTTTATGTTCTAATTTTATATAGTTCATATTCTAGCTATAGTTGCATTTGAAGTTAGGCAATATAGAATCATTCTCTGCCCTTGTATGTGTTATGATCCAGTGTTCTGTTACTAGTTGACGTTGGGCGGGATAGCGATTATTCTGTGAACAGTATTAATTCCGTTGGTTCGACTGTGAACGTTGGAAAAAATCTTTTAAAATCTGTTGATTCGGAAGAATATCAAGAAATACGAAAATAAACGGTACTGTCGAAAATATTATTAATCCACAAAACATAACCCTAAACATCAACTAAACAATTATTTAAATAGACTCAAAATCTTAAGGTGCAAAAGAAAGGAAAAATCCTAACAAAAAGGAATTTTTTTTTAACAGATTCTAAATCTTAAAAATCCTAAATGGACTCAAAATACTAAAATACAAAACATAGAAATTACAAAAATACTTTAATTATCAGAAAACTCAAAAATTATAAAAAAATTATAATTATAAAAAATGATAATAAAAATCTTTGGATCCTCCTACATTAGTCGTCCCGGGTTGAAAAAATTTATCCTCGAGTTTAGAGTAGTGTCAGGTGGTAGCTCAGGAGAAAGATTATTTAGCATCAACTCGATAAAACCTCCTAACAGTTGCTGCACTTCTGCTTGTAAATCAGGATCTATGTCTATCGTATTGTTCTTGCAAGGCAACAAAGTATAGACCATGCCTCCATGCTCCATCTCATCTACAAACTTGGACATAGAAAGTAGGTTAGTATTATTGGTTACTGGAATAGGTGTGGTTCCTTCTTGAAGATGCTCTGTCACCTCATCTACTTTAACATCAGAAATGAACAAATTGTTGTTATCTTCAATCTTACAATTCCTTTCAAAAGATGTGTCCTCATCGTTCAATGGACCTGTGAAATTAGGCCAATATTTGTACAAATGCTGAAAATTTGCACATCAGTGGTTTGTTTGTCCTTAATTGGATCAGCTCCAATGCTATTACCCTCTTCTGGTTTTGGTTCATCAATTGGTTTAAAGAACTCAGTGATGCTCATTGGCTTTTTGCTCCTTTCATCCTTATCGACATCTTCTTTCTTCTTTCCTATGTCCTTACCAATACCCATTTGAATGAAAATTTCATTGTTGTCTTTTTTCACTGACAGTTGCTTCATGGACTGCAATTCGTCATTGAATTCAACTTTTCTTTCTTCACTTTTCATTGCAAGTAAAGTTTTTCTTTTCTCCTCTCTCACTTTCTCATACTCCTCCAAAGTCATCTCCTTATCCATTTCCTTTTCTTCATTGACTGTGCTATCCTTATTCAACTCAGATGATGACACTTGATCTATCTCTTGCTTCTCAGTAACAATAATCTTTTCATCAACATTAACAATTTTCTCTTTTTCAAATTGTGTTGTAGTATCATCAGTTGCTGTTCCCTAGTAGCCGCGGCCATATCCATCACGTTTTTTCTCATTGCCATGACTAGTATCACTCGTCTGTTCATACATTCTCTGTGGAGGCCGTTCAGAGTCTCCTCCACCCTCCCAATTACTGTAACCACCATGACTTCCATAGCCACCTTGGCGTCCACCAATGTATGGTTGGCGTGGCTGGTGGTCCCTCTCACCATCTCCCACACCTACATTAATGAGTCTCCCTGAGCTTCCAGATTCACTATAATTCTATTCAGGAGGAACAATGGGATCACCTTCAAGTTTGCTTTGTTTTTTCTTTGATGGACGATCTTTCTCTCCTGCGAACATGTCTTCATCAGCTCTTCTTGATTTTTCTTCAGCATTTAGTAAGAAATTTTGAAATGCTTGTCAATTTCCAGAATCTGCCTCCTCCTTGTATGAACCTTTATCATTGCCATATGCATCTGAATATTCAACAGGTTTTGTTCGATGATCTTCTCTCTCAGAAATTCGCTTGGAGTTTGTGCTTACTTTCTCACACATTGGTGTGTGCATCACTTTCTTCTTCTGATTCAGATTTAGAAGCAAACTTTGGGTTAAAATTCCTCCTCCAATTCATCTTCGAATTCGTCCAGGTCACCTCGGGCGTCGAAGCAATGATCCTCCATGGCGAAACCTAATCACCCTTAGAACAAAGTTTGAGTATAATCAAAGGGAAGAAAGTAACTGTTCATCTTTTTTTTTTTTAATCTTTTCTCAATCCGTGATCTTGATCTTGCCTCGTCGGTCTCGTGATCGTTGATGCTCAGCCTTTGAGCTTGATGACAACTAGTTTAACTTTCACACTATCAAACATTTCCTGATAATAAAAAATCCTCTCCACTTCGTTAGTCCAATCAGCAAATTCCTCATCTTGAAATGTATTAGAAAACTCGAGAAGATCAACTGAAAATTTGATATCGACATATCGTTCCTCTCGACCACAATTTTTGCGATTGTGATAACGTTTTGCAAAAGTGGTATCCGAATTACTATAAACTTATGACTTTTAAGATTTTGTGCCGCTAGACGCTGGGATAATTTCACAATTTGCCTTTGTAGATCTTCAAGCATCTCGTCTCGAGTGCTACGACCACAGTGTGAGGCTTCCTTAGTCGAAATCTGTCTGTCACGATCACGATCACGACCACGACGACTATCGATCGGATCTGATAAACTCTGATACCAACTGACGTCGGACGAGATAACGATTATCCTGCGGACAATATTAAATTTGTTGGTTCAATTGTGAACATCGGAAATAGTCTTGTAAGACTTGTTGATTCAAATGAATATCAGAAAATAGGAAAATAAATGACACTGTCGAAAATATTATAAATCCACAAAACATAACTCTAAACATAAACTAAATAAAACAAATTCAAAATACTAAAATACAAAAGATAGAAATTATCAAAAATATTTAATTACCAAAAAACTAAAAAATTATCAAAAATTAAAAATTATAAAAAATAATAATAAAAATCTTCGGATCCTCTTGCATCACTAGTATATCTTAGTCAATATTATATTTGTTGAAACTATTCCTTGACCTTTGCTTCACCATTTTCTCGTGTATCCATAATGAATCCAAAGTCAATTCCATTTGTCTCCACAAAAGCCATTTGAGTCCAACATTCATCTACTAGATTTCTATCATTGGTGGAATGACATACGTTCTATGAGTTCTCAGTTTGCACTAGTGACTGTCCTTGGACTGACCTAAATGCTTCCCAAGTTTGGCAAATCTCTTGCTGTTTGCAATAAGTATGCTTCTATGCATTTCATTGCTAAATGCCATTTCTTTTGGACATTTGAGTCCTTCATTAGTTTGCCTTCCCATTGTCCTTTGTTACAATTCCCAAGTCACACCACAAAATTTTTGGAGATCACTATTGGAATCAAGCCATGAATGAAGAGATATCTACTTTTCACTTATGAGAAACATGAAGCATGTTCTACCACCTTGAGATATAGTACTGCTGCTGGATGTTTCCTCTTGCTACCTTAGGATAGGAAAATTGATCCAACTAAAGCTCCATTATTTGACAAAGAAAGAAGTTGAACTTATGGCGTTGATTTGAGATTTTTCAATGGTTTCTCATTTGAAATCTATTTATGTTCACTTTCTATGGATGCTAAGTAGAGTCGGTAGTTATTATAGTGCAAAATCATAGCAATTGTATACAGAAACCCAATCTCAAAAAGTGTACTTAACTATATCATCTCAAGCAAAATGAGTCATGACTCTGCACACTATTTCTAGAGAGATGGAGCTTATAAATCAAGTTTGTTGGCGCCACACATTGGTACAAAGTGGCGACATATCTCTAATTGATTAGGATAGTTACTACATTTCTTCTAGAAGTTTGGGGGAGAGATGTTGAAGCTCATCTTTAGTAATCCAAGTGTCATCAATTTCTGAAAGTCCTTTCCAAGGTCAAATGTTTCTTGATATGGTAGTAAGTCTTCAATATTGAAAATTAGGTAGATGTTAAAATTAGTATGCAAGTCAACAATGTAAGTGTTAGTCCTAATTTTTCTCACAATTTGAAATGAAGGAGAGGAGCGAGAGCATGAAGCTTTTTGAAGGAATTTTAGGAAAACGTTCTGGATAAATGTGGACAAGCACATAGTTCCTTGCATTGTACTCTTTAAACTTACGATATGCATCCACTTAAATTTTACAAGTCTCATTGCTATTTTCGTTTAACGTTGGTATGAATCTTTTTAATATGCTCAGTAAAACTCTCAGGTCTCAGCTGACTCTAAAGAATAAGAAGCAGCGATAAGTGAATCAAGTCAATATGATGATGAGCTTTTGACCTATATTTGATTTGGAATGGACTATGATTGACGATTGTAGGTGGCAAGATTAAGTCCCAAATATCTGAATTTTCACCCACTAAATACCTCAACTAAGTTTTAAGTTTTCTAGACCACAATTAACAATGGCCTCTCCATTAGTTTGCAGATGAAATACAGAAAAAAAAATAATTTGGTTCTTAAATAATTTATATAGGATTTTTTCCAAAATAACTAATTTCACATCTTTTTCTAACACTATAGGCGTGGGTGATCCATGCAAATGTACAATTTCTCTTTATGATGCATCGTTTGTTTTACTATATGGAATAAAATGTTTCTTTTTAAAAATTCTGTCTACTACTAAAATTGAGTTGTGGCTTCGGTTGGTCTAGGTGATCCTCAGACAAAATCCATGTTAATGTCTTTCTAAGATATATAGGGTATGGATAATTGCGTGTACAATCTTAGATTTTGATTAGTTATCTTTGCCGTTTGGCATGTGCGACATTGTGATATAATTCATGCAACATCTTGTTGCACCGAGATCCAATAAAATTGATCTAATGCAAGGGCAATAGTATTGTCTTTTCCAAAGTGTCCAGCTAGGCCACTTACTCCCAAATAAGGAAATCTTTAAGTAAAGCCAAAACATATAGGCGTCATGTGCCCTTAAATAGATAACAACCCCAAACTAAAAATCTACTGAATCATAATCATTCCCATTTTGCATCTTGAAAAATTATCCTAAAGTTAGGACAAGTGTCATATATTCGTCTTTGAGTTGGTTGAATCCTTCTACTATCATATTCGTGGTGTGCAATGTGGCGACAACACTACATAGTGGATCATTTGGTTTGTTATCCACATTAAAATGATGTTTTAAGAACTCAACCAACCTAGTATGTGTAGTACTTAATTTCTTCTAAGATCGAATGAAACTTAGTGTTTTATACTTTGAATGAAAAATGAATTCATGGGGTAGTAGGTAATAATGCTAATGCTTTGGGACTTGGATAATAATATAAAGCTTTTTATTGTAGGTAGAATAGCATTGTCGAGTTTCATTGAGTTTTCACTAAAAATTACAATCGGATGACCTTCTTGGCTCAGTGTGCCCCTATACCTACTGATGCATTGCAAGACACTTTAAATGGTTTGGAGAGATTAGGATATCCAAGGATGGGATCCTTAGTCATCATTTCCTTGATCTCCCTAAAAGTCGTTGAGGCAGATTTAGTCCATTGAAACTCTCCTTTTTTAGGCAGTTTATTACAAGAGTCATGACGCTACTAAAGTTATGATAAAAGAAGGCAAAGCCATTAAAGTATTAAGACTTTAAAAAGGTATGTTGTTCGGCTAGTATTCTGGATTTGTCAAAATGCCTTATGTAGAAATGATAAATCTAAGAGAACTTGGAGTTGTAATAAAGAGCACTTCTTCATATTGACAAACTACTTAAACAAATTTTTTTGACCTAAGGGTCTTCATGACCGGCAAATTCTCTTCAGCTGGTCATCATGTGTCATGCTATAGATTAGGATATCATCAAAATAGATCATAAGAAATTTTCATCAACTTCGTGAAGGCACTAGGAACATTTGAGAGTCTACTAACTGCTCATATACTACATTTTGCATCTTAAAGGCAGGTTTCATTCATTGACAATCTTGATTCGAATTAGGTGATAGCCACAATGCAAGCTGATCTTGGAGAACCAACGGGCTCTTGCTATCAAGTCAACAATGTTATAAGTCTTGGTATGGGAAACATATACTTTGTTGTGATCTTGGTGATGACACAACTATCTATATATATTCTCTACGAGCCATCCTTTTTCTGGGCCAATAAGGCAAGAACGAGGCACACACTCGTGCTTTACCTAACTTGACTTGCCTATTTAACTTAACATGCTCTAGGGGATTCATAGGATAGTGTGGTAGGTTGGCATTTGTGTTCATGGGATTATATAAATGACATATTGTATCGTGCGCACAAGCTAGAGTTCGTTGGATAATTCTCCACTAGTTATATCCTAGAACTCATTTAAAATCTTTTTCACTTTAGGGAAGGTCTTTTAGTGAATCGCTAGGGCCAATTATGATGTTTTGAGATTAATGCTACCATGAGTCCTGACTCCTTTCCTTCTTCAAATTGAGGCAGTATGATAAGGCAGAGAGGATGTTTTGACGTCAACTTAGGTTTGTACTAAGTTTGCTAAGTTTGGATGAGTATAGATGAATATTTTGGCCATTGTGCTTAAAAAAGGTGTTTTTTCGTCTATAGTAAGTAATAGAGATTTTGTAAAGTCGGGGTCAACCAAGGATAACATGAGTTATGCTCGTAGGAAGAACATCACACCATATTTTATCTTTATATGAACCAATCTTTAGAGGAACTAAACACCTTTGTGTAACTGGAAGGAAGGTTTAATTTACTCATGGGATCTTGTAGGGGCTCGGGTGTGGTTCATGGTTGACT
This sequence comes from Curcuma longa, assembly GCA_025388495.1. Classification (NCBI taxonomy): domain Eukaryota; kingdom Viridiplantae; phylum Streptophyta; class Magnoliopsida; order Zingiberales; family Zingiberaceae; genus Curcuma; species Curcuma longa. The sequence continues at coordinate 1,930,245 of JAOBBC010000063.1, forward strand.
TGAATCCTAAAAAGGCCTATGTGGAAACTATGTTCATGCATCTCCCACTATCGATCATGATTTTGCAAGACTTACTCTTGCATGTGTGTGGAAGATGCTAGTATGTTTTCATGTGTTGTCAAATATGGGTGTGAAAAGAATACAATGCGTTATATTAAGTTCTATGGTCTCTTCTATAATTTTCTCACTTTCATGGTGCTCGTCAATGCGGTTAATTTCTTCGTCGCTACCTAGGGTTGGGGAGTGTGACATTTTGTCCTCAGGGTTGTGCTCATGTTCTAAGGCTAAGATTTTGTGTGGAATTTGAATGCTACATGATCCTAACTACGACAATTAAAACATTAAACGTTAGGATTTTTATTTTCCTAAAGTGAAGGGGAGTTTTGGCGTAACATTAAAGTTGTGTGATCTAGAGGTCATGGGTTCGAGTCATGGAAACATCTTCTTGCAAATGCAGGGTAAGGCTAGGTACAATAGACTTTTCTTGGGATCCCGCATTGGCAGGAGCTTCGTGCATTAGGCCGCCTTGTGTATTCATCTTTACTTGTTAGATAATATATCTAGGGAAAACCAGTGTGTTTACTCGATTGTAATGACACCCTATAAATAGGCGTGCTACTGGATGAGAGGCCTCATGGTTGCCAGATAGCAGCTTTCGCAAATTGTTCAATCTTTTTAGCCTTTTGTCTGACCTCTTCGATCGAGGTTAGGGCAAATAATTTGACTTGTCTTTTAATTTCATATCTCAAGCCATTAATGAAGCGGATCAAGATTTTGCTAGAGTTTAATTTGGGGTTATAACGCATTCATAATTTTTCAAATTTACTTAGATATTCAATTACAATTAATTCTAATTTGCTGAATCTCTTTTGATTTCGGAAGTATATTGGAACATATTTTTTTTTCTTAAAATCCATTTCATCTCTATCCATTGTGGGATTGGTTCTTTCTTGTTTGCGGCATATTAATATTGGACATGATGCTAATATTTCTTGGTCGAATCTACTTTTTGTAAATCATGCTTGTTTAGTTTAGGTCATATCGTATTGGTCAAAGTAGTCCTCAATCTAGGCGATCTAGTTGAGCAATGTGTTTGGATTTAGTTGGCCATCAAAACTAGGGGCGTCTAATTTAAATGGGCAGTATCTATTTCTGGTGTAGATATAGGTTTAGATCTAGGTCGGGTTTGGGTGTCATGGAAGTGGTTCATCAATGACCAATTGATAGTCCCAGCGTGATTGATGCTAGATGATTGTTGAGTTATGTGTAATATGTGATTTGCAGGCTCGGGACTCGTGTCTTTTACCATAAGCTTGTACCAACAACATAAACTTTAAACCGTTCTAGATCTTCCACTCTACATGAGAGGGGTCTTAAGCTTGTATTCAAGAATGTCACGCCTAGTATTTATCTCTCTAATGCTGGAGTTTCTTATCATAGACCAATGTGGAAGTTCAAGTAATGAGATTTATAAATTAAGCAATATAGTAATTTTAAGGAAACAAGTTAGAACTCATAAAATAATGATGAAACAAGTTGGAAATTAGATGACTAAAATAATTTGGAATTGTGACAAAATAGGCAGGTAAGCAAACAGAGTTGATGATAAAATGATACAGAAATACGATGATATATGAGTTAAATAGATAATGTATAGAAATTAATTAGTTGCTAAATTTAATTAATAGTAGTTTTAAAATGGAGTTGATGCGAGCCTCTACATGACAAAGTCCATGTATTGGTTAGAAGAGTTTGTGCCAAGGGGTATGAAGTTTTTTTTTTCTAGTAGCAATTCTTTAAAGGCTAAAAAAAAAAGTCTCAAATTTCTAGTTGTTGATGCTACCGGAGGAAGAGAAGTTGGCTGATTGAAGCAAATCTTTGGTGTGCAGTGGACGTGGGTAGGCGAGCTATGGAGGCGATTCAAGCTTGAGGAGGAGCGAATCGCGTCAGCGAAGAGGAGGAGATCACGAGAGTTAGAGGTTGGTTGGGGAAGGAGGTATAGAACGGAATGCAAGCTTCGGCTCTAATACCAATTGATGCAGCATAGTGGATGAATAAAACACTATCCTCTGCTACAGAAGAAAAGTGAATTTTATTAATTCAATTCAAGATAATTAAAATAACGATTCTGCACTCCTTTAATAAACCTAACTAAAATTATATAAATAAATATTCTAAATAGGAAACTCCTTTTGTAAACCTAACTAAAATTATATAAATAAACATTCTAAATAGGCAAATATGATAAGAAAATATCTCAATTAATTCCCTATTAATTGCCTAAATAGAAGATATAATTACCAAATAACAAAAAAAAAATTTAATTTAATGCAGACATTTTATTCTCAACTATTCTTTAATTTGCTTCTTTTTATTGTTGAATCGCTAATCTGAAATTATTTTTAATTTATTTTCTCCAATTGTGCTCTTCCTTCTCTGCGTTAGATTGTAGATTAGTTCAATTTTCAGTAGTTGTATCATTGATATCATTCATGAGGCACTTATCAAGTTTTGCAATAACCTATTTATGACTATTAGTAAAAAATATGACCTGCTTTACAAGCCATGGATCTATCCTCTTTAGTCATTTTCAGAACTTTTTTCAAGTTTCTAGGCTTCCATCTTCCCATCAATGACACAACTTGAGTTTGTTTGAGGTGGGCCTCAATAAAATCTTCATATAAAAGAGTATTTATTGTGTCTATGTGGAGCATCTGCTATCCCTAACCAATGAGAAAGAAAAATGTAATACAAACATACTTGTGCCAAGCAACAAATAAAAATCTAAAAGTAATCCACATCATAAATATGGAAGAACTCCTTGTGACCAACGTGCTTTGTAAACTTGATTGCATGACTTTAAAACCTAATAGACAATAATGACAATAAAATACAATAGTTGTGCTTCAGAATGGGGTGAAAATTACTCCACGTCTGTCTCAAAAAAACCTCATTGTTCCCTATCATGATTGATGGACAACGTTTGGTACACACTCCCTACCAACATGACCAAGCTTCTCTATCTTTCCCCCATAGAAAAAAACAAAACTGAGTGTAATCTCCAATTGATATTGTGCACTATAAAAAAAAAGAGTATTAAAAAATGGTGTCACTAAAACTTGAAAAAAAATAAATTTGTGACTAATTTTGTTTCTAGATTTGTAAGCGTGAATCTTATGCTTAAAATTATTAATAATAGTATCAATTGGATTCATCATTAAATGATACGATAGTGATAAAATTTTATGGTGATTCTTTCCATTTCATAGATAATTATTATCCATAGCAAATATTTTTAACAATAACTGATTAATAAATCTCACCCTTTTGTTATGGTGCCATGATGCTTAAAAAGAATAGGGAACTAGTATATATGCCATTTGGGACTAGTAAAAGCTTTTTTTAAACATTACTATTGCAAGAGAGAAAGACATCTACTCAACTAATTTAGACCATAACTTGTGAAAGCTTCAATATTAGATATATTTACATCATCTTGGCATGATCATAATCTCTTATTTAAGACAATATTTCTTAAAAAACTATGAGATACTAAACATAGAAGCACGACAGAAGAGAGATATTTTTTTCTCTAAATCTCAAAAGTACCAAAATACGTTAGGTTAGCTTATATAGGCTATACATTCTAAAAATATCACCACCATCCTAGAAGCTATATAACAATTGTTCCTAATAAGGACATAGCAAATACAATACCTAAAATAAATATATATTTTTTATTTTTTACACCCACTCAAGCTGGTGCATAGATATTGATTATGCCTAACTTGTCAATGAATGATTTAAATTTTGGTTTGAAATAGCCTTTAGTTAGCACATCTGCTGTTGTTCTGAATTAACAAATGGCATGCAAATAATTCCGTTTTCCAGCTTCTCCTTAATGAAATATTTGTCTATTTAATATGTTTAGTACGATCATGCTGGATAAGATTGTTTGCAATGCTTATGGCTGTTTTTGTAATATATCTGGAGGATATTCTTTTGAGGACAGTAGCATAGCAACGACTTACAAGCCATTGCAGAACTTAAAAAGATGTGATGCCCAAAGAAATGTTACAATTGTTTTATATTTCATTCTTATATATCTGTCTATCACCATTTATTTTGTGTTGCATTGTTAAGCAAATCGGAAACTAAGCTTATCAAGAACTAATGTTAGCATTTACATCATCAAGTTATTGCAATTTTGATTTCCTTGATGACCTTGGAATTATACTTGTCAGGTGGGACAAATCAAAACCTGCTACAGTTACAAACTTGATACTCCTGAAGCTTGATGAGGTAACCTTTGTTACCATATGATGTAGATTATACAAATTGTTCCTTTCTCGATGGATTGTCTTACCAAGCACAAGCAGTTGTTAGAACATAGA
>JAOBBC010000063.1:1975009-1988348 GCA_025388495.1 Curcuma longa
AAGATAGACTTGAAGGTGAGATCTCTTGACAAGTAAACTCTAAGTGAGTTATGAGAGTCTTCAAGTAACCTATGTTTTGAGTTCTGAGAAACTCTAATTAAGGTGAAGATTGAACCATAGTTTAGTTATTGTCAATGATCAAGTAGACTAGGATTTGATACCAATAGTCGATTGATATGATAAGCTAACTAGAGAGTCAACTAAAAAAGTTCTGCTTGTAAAGAGAAGGGTATATTGTTTGAAGTGAAGTCAACTAAATATAACTTCAATCAACTAAGGCATCTAAGTCAATTGGGAACAATTGAAGACCTTCCTTGTGCAGATTTGTTGCTCTCTATTTGGGAGTCTATTATGGTAGTTGACTAAAGTGAATTTAATGGATTGGGTAGTCAACTAACCCTACAGAAGTCATAAGAAGACTATTAACTTGATTGAGAAAGGTAGTAGTTGTTATTGGACTTACATGATCAAATAGTTTAGTAGATTGGAATCAAGTTTAGTCAATTAAAGTATTTGTTATTAGGCGAAAGCTTATGCAATCACAAAACTAGTCAACTAGAAAAAGGATGAGTCTACTAGAATTATGCAAACAAAAAATGGAAGCTTATTTGAAAGAAACTTGAAGGTTATAAAGGGACAAGAGGATGGGGGAAAGGATTGAGAAAAAGGTTAGAAAAAGTGTTCCATATTCAAATTGCTCTCATTGTTTGTGTAATTGTTGATTTATTTACACAAGCTTGATTTGTTTGTTTTTGTTGTAAAAAGTTTTGTGAGAGGTTTCTCAGTCTTTGAGAAGGAGAAAAGATGTGGAATTCTAAGGGTGACTTTACTTACAAGTCTAACCCATGTTAGCATTTTTTTTTGTTTCTATTGTTGCATATTATATTTTTGATGTGTAACCAATATTGAACTAACCTTGCTCTTGAGTTTAAGACCGTTTAATTCTAAATTATGACTATAAACTCCCCTTCTAGTCGCTACACCAATGCTATAGATTGAATAAAGAGTCCAATCGACTAAAAATGATTTGAGTCAACTAGAGCCATGTTAGTCAACTAAAATGCTAAATAGATTGTTATGAGCATCCTCACTCGGGACAAGAAAGTCAGACCTTGTCCCACTGGGAAGGGACATGTCGGATTGAAGAGATGAACATAACCTCCCAACTCACCGGTCTTCCTCGTGAAGGCCGACTGACTCGTCTTCCCAGTGAAGGCTTACTCATTGGTCTTCCTCATGAAGGCCAACTAACCCAACTCATCGATCTTCCTCATGAAGGTCGACTAACTCGTCTTCCCAGTGAAGGTTGACTCATCGATCTTCCTAAGGAAGGTCGACTGACCCGACTCATCGATCTTCCTCGTGAAGGCCAACTGACCCGACTCGTCAGTCTTCCTTGATGCCTGACTCCTAGGTAATTTAGATCTCTTAACCCAACGCTCATCGCCTCAGCAGGCCAAACCCTCTGACACCCAATAACAACATGAGTAACACATGGGTTGACATAGCACGTGTGAGTTACATAATACATAGAATAACATTGCACCATGATCTGTGATTAATGTAGTATGACCTTTTATAGTAAGAGACATAGAGGATGAGATATTTTCTCCACCGCGAAAATGACACCCCCCTATACACCCTATAAAAGAAGTTCCCTCTCACAAAGGAAGGTATGAAAAAATATTTATCTTCACTTTATTCCTAGTCTCATCTACTATTCTTCTTCTTAACCTCGTCTAACCAGTGATCTAATTTGGTTGTCGAAGTCGCTAAGCTATGGCACCCCTGATCTCCATTCTAACTCCCTTTCCCTCTTATGCTTCACAAGCTCTCTAGTCTGCCCTATTGTTCCTAGGTTCTCAGCGACTCTGTCATCCTAGAAGTTAATTGTCTTGTTCATCTTACAGTGATCTCAGATAGGAACAAATTGGCATCGTTTGTAGGAACTTCTGAGTTAAGACCTTGAACTGAGATGTTCACATGGATGATCCTGGAAGACCAGTCACCATCACTATGACACACGAGGAGTTCAATAAGATTGTGGTGGCTGCTGTCCAGACTGCTTTACAAAATCAACCCATGATGAATTCATCACCTTCAAAAATACCATCTACGTCGATCGAGGTGCCTCAAATTCCCAGTTGAAGGTAAAAGCGACCATTGGAAGCCTTAGGGCTCCCACGATGACTCTAGCCAGGATGGCTATGGAGCGTGATCTTTATCTTGAGTTTTCAACAGGAGAGACGTCCCCTCAAGACTTTTTAAGGGCAAAATAGCTTTCATGGGTGAGATGAATGACTAAACGGTCACCCCTTTCTCTTAGAATATCTTAGAGGAGGAGCTACCCCATCATTTTCGAACATCACAACTTGAAGATTACGTAGAAGCAACATACCCATAAGATCATTTAGGTCGATTTGAAAATGTGACCTTGTTGCATCAATATACGAACAACATCAAGTGCTGTGTTTTCTTGACGACACTGTCTGGCTCGGCGACGCAATGGTTTAGTTGGCTCCCCATTGCTTCCATCCAATCTTTTGCTGATTTTAAGGTCTCCTTATTATATCATTTCGCAATCAATAAAACATACCATAAAACCCCTATGAACTTGTTCACCCTGAAATAAAAACTCTGAGAAACTCTTAAAGCAGTATTTGCATTGGTACAACCAAATCGCCCAAGACATCCCTTCTACTACTTCAGAGGTGCTAGTAAGTGCTTTCTCTTAAGGGTTAGTAGAAAGGGATTTCATTCAGTCCTTAGTAAAGAAACTCCTAGTGAATTTTGATATATTATTGAATTGAGCTGTTAAATATGTCAATGTGAAGAAAACTCAGTTAGCCAGAAGGAAGGATATAAACTCATGTCACCATCAGATGCCAACCCGAACCGCTCCCGCTATCACCCAATCAGAGCTTAGGGCATTACCACAACTTCTACGGGGATAGACGCAAGTCACCATCAGACACTAACTTGAACCAGTAGAAAGGTCATATAGACTATGGACGTTACCTTAGTTCTGCCTCCAGAGTCGAGTCGATGACTTCCTCATTTTTGTTTCTATCATCAATCGAAGAGTCATTCCACGCAAGAATGCTATCAATATGCTAAGGAGCTTCGTCAAGCCGTCGATTAGCACTCCATGAATAGAAGTTCTCCTTCTCAACCTTGCCGAGGGGGCATTCACCCTTGGGCCAATCCTGTCACTCTCCTACTCAAGCTGGTAAACGAGAGCGTTCTCCTAAACAATCAGCTCAGCCTGCTCACGCCACACCTAGAAGGTCCCAAGAGCCAGTTCGATCCAATCAAGAGGCCAATCGAGATGACAACAAAGATAATGCTCTCTTGGGTGATATCCATATGATCTTGAGAGGCTCAATGGGGGGAGATTCTAATTGAGCCCGAAAAGCTAATGGTCGATGGCTCGATAATTACAATGTCATTACTAGTCAAGGGCAAAGAGAAGAACCTCAAATAAACTTTGAGCCTCAGGACTTGAGAGGGGTGAAAGCCCCTCATGAGGATGATTTGGTAATTCATGCCACATAGATAACTATAACATTGCTAGGGTTTTCAATGATATAGGTAGCTCTATGAATATCATCTTTAAAAGGGCATTCGACTAAATTCAGATAGATGAAACTGAGTTGCGGCCCATGACTACCTCCTTATTCGAGTTTACTAGACATGAAGAACAATTGCTTGACCAAGTCATCCTGGCGATATCTCTAGGAGAGGAGCCCCTATGGTAGATTCGTTGCACCTTCTTTATAGTCGTCAAGGCACCTTCCGCTATAATGTTATCTTGGGAAGGCCTACCTTGAGCGCATTCCAAGCCGTGGTATCTACATTTCACCTAAAGGTAAAATTTCCCATAGGAGATCATGTTTTTGAGGTTTAAAGAGATCAAGTGACAGTCAGAAAATGTTATGTGGAAATGGTTTGAATGGGTATACGAAAAAGTCAGAGAACCCAATGCAGTGAAATACAAGTAGTGCAAGATATACCTATCTCCCGAATGGGGGAGGGACAAGAGCAGATACAGATCCATCCCGAGTGGGCAGAGTCAACTACTCAAGTGGCTATGGATCTACCTCCTAAAATCAAACAAGGATTGTGTGTATGCCTCTCTCACCATCTTGATGTCTTCACTTAGTCAGACACATTCAGGAGGTTCAATTCCCAACTTGGCTATCCAACGGCTAGTACCTAAGCCAGAGAACAAGTGGAGAGTTTGTGTAGACTTTAGGGACCTCAACAAAGTTTGCCCGAAGGATTGTTACTCCTTTCCTTAAATCGACCAGTTGGTGCATTCAACGGTTGGGTGCGAGTTTATTTGCATATTGGATGCGTAACAAGGCTATCATCAAATCTCTTTAGCTGCTGAAGATCAAGAAAAGATTAGTTTTATCACTTTAAATAAAATTTTTTGCTATAAAGTTATACCATTCAGTTTGAAGAATGTAGAGACCACTTATCAATACTTGATCTGCTGCATTTTACCTCTCCTTTCTAAGCCATTGCTTGGGGAACGACTATGGGTGTACTTATCTACGACCGAGCGGGTTGTTGAATCCACTCTTATTAGACAAGAGGGTCATATACAACATCCAATTTATTTTTTAAGTTATTTGTTGAAGGACGTTGAAAGCATATATACAGGCTTAAAGAAGTTAGCCTGGGGGTTGGTCTTAATGACTCGCCGATTAAGATCCTACTTCCTGTCTCATCCAGTTACAATTCTTACTAACAACACCCTAGGACGAGTACTGGCCAATCCAGAGGCCTCGGATGGATTGATCAAGTGGACCATGAAGTTGAACGAATATGATATTCAATATCAACACAACACAACCATCAAAGCCCAATCCCTCGTAGATTTCTTGATTGAAATCCACGGGCAAGAACCTGAGGGCATATGGAGATTCTTTATGGATGGATCAGCATCCAAGCAAGGCAGCGGTCTCAGGGTCCTATTGATATCACTCCGAGAGGATGTGGTCCAGTTATTCATTCAGCTAAATTTTTAAGTCTCTAATAATGAAGCTGAATACGAAGCCTTGTTGGTTGATCTCCAAGTTGCTAAGCAAGTCGGAGCTTCTCAAGTTGTTATATATTCAGATTCCTAATTGGTGGCCCAGCAAATAGAAGGAAGTTTTGAGATCAAGAATGATTGCCTGAAGCGATATGCAGAGGCCTTCAGAAGAGTAAGAGCTGGTTTTCAACAAGTTAATCTGCAGAAGATCCCCCGCATCGAAAAGTACAAGGCAAACAAGTTAGTCAAGATGGTGAGTTCACTGGATACTTAGAGATGACCCAGTAGCTCAAGTCCTCTTGATTGCTCAAATTGATCAACCCCCGAATCAAGAAGAGTAAGGGATTGACAGTCGTGTCCTTTCTGTAAAGAGGAGATATACCCCTTGATCCAATGCAAGCATGTCTCCTCAAAAGAAGAGCTACTCGATTTACATTGATCTAAAATAGCCTATATGATGTGCTTTTTCGCATCCCCTGCTCAAATACTTGGCCCTGATAATGTTGATTATGTTATGCAGGAGATTCACCAAGGCTACTGTGGGAATCACATTGAGGGCTAGACACTAGCTCAGACAGTCTTGTTAGCTGGATATTTTTGGCCCACCTTACAGACTGATACGGCCTACATGGTCGTCACTTGTGTTCACTGCCAGAAACATCAATCCATTACTAGGCATCTCAATTCGGACATAGCCACAGATTAAGTTTCTCTATTTCCCAGATCTTGGATTAGCGATGTCTATCGGCAATTATCATTTTCAAGATCCAATCTTTCGCAACTCAGACATAGTCGTGGATCGAGTTTCTATATTCCCTTGATCTTAGACTAGCGGCGTCTATCGACAATTATCCTTTTTAGGATTCCAATCTCTCCTGACTCGGACATAGTCATGGATCGAGTTTCTCTATTTCTTTAATCTCGAACTAGTGACGTTCATCGATAATTGTCCTTTTCAAGGTCTAATCTCTCCCGACTCAGACATAATTGCGGATCGAGTTTCTCTATTCTCCTGGTCTCGGATCAGCAGCATCCATCAGTAATTGCCTTCTTAAAGTCCAATCTCTCTCGACTTGGACATAGTCGCAAATTGAGTTTCTCTATTCTCCTGGTCTCGGACTAGCGTGTCCATCAACAATTGTCGTTTTTAAAGTCCAATCTTTTCAGACTTGGACATAGTCGTGGATTGAGTTTTTTTATTCCCCTGATCTCAGACCAACAGTGTCTATTAGTAATTGCCCTTTTCAGATTCAAATCTCTCCCGACTTGGTCATAGTCGTAGATTGAGTTTCTCTATTCCCCTAATCTTGGACCAGTGATGTCCATCAATAATTACCCTTTTCAGGGTCCAATTTTTTCCAACTCGGATATAGTTATAGATCGAGTTTTTTTATTCCACTGGTGTCATGATCAGCGATGTTTATCGATGATTACCTTTTTTAGGGTTCAATTTCTTCCGACTTAAACATTGTCATAAATCGATTTTCTCTATGTTGGTGCAGGGAGCACCACATAATCAAACCATGATTTTGATAATGGAAAAGGGTTCAAGTTAAGCTTGTGAAGTTTACTAATGAGATGAACTGAGTGTGCAAGTAGCACAGGAAAGTTCTAGTTGCAATTGGGCAAATGAAGTCTTAGTTTGGAGGACTGGACAAACAAGTCCTAGTTTGGAAGACTAGACAAGGAAGTCCTAGTCAGGAGGACTGGGCAGGAAGACTTGACAGATCAAAGTGCCAGGCAGGAAGTTTAGGCGAATCTGGAGGATCAGACGTCTAGTGGTGGAAGTCCTAGGAGCCGAGGGTCAGATGTTGAGCAAAAGTCCAATCAGATCTGGAGGATTGGGTTGGCAAAGGTAAATTCTCCAAAGAGGAGTAGGTAAGGACGTGTATCATGGAAGGGAACAGTAGGTGTCGGTCTGACCTAGGGTTTCACTAGAAACCCAAAAGTCAAGACCAGACAGTTGATAAATTATTATTTTCCTATTTTATATGTTCTGGACTAACTCTGTGATGTAGAAAATGAGGGACTAGAACTTTGGATTCAAGGTGCCTCTATCTAAATCTGAGCGACCAGACGGTCTAGACACCCGGAAGGGATCCAGACGCCTGGACGTCAGCCGATCAAACCAGTGAGGTGGATGAGGTGGCAAGCTCCTAGTGGTCGGGACACCTCAGCCTCCATGCATCCAAAAAGGCTCCAAGTGTCCGGATATGGATAAGGCGCAGCGGAGTCAAAGTTGATCCAACAACCTTCATGTCAGCATCTAGGCGCCCGAAAGATGCCAAGTCAGCGTTGGAAGCAAATCGATGGGATGATGTAGAGATACCCAAAAGGAGTTTCAGGCGCCTAGATTAGGCTATATAAACAGCTATGAGGGGAAACCCTAACATATTCATTAACGCTACAACGACGACTGTTCTGCGTGTGATCGAAGCATCCGAGACATCGTCGTAACGTCGGAAAGCTGCACAGACACGTACGCATATCTTCTATTCTATTTATCAGTAATTAATTTTGCTTAATTTTATACTTAATTCTGTAGGACGGTAAAAGTTTACCGGTCCTTAAATTCTATAAAAGCGAAAACTCTCTCTCGAAAGAGAAGAGTTTATTAGTGGATTGCCCGTCAAAAATGATCAAGGATCGTAGACTTTGGAGTAGTAGCCAGTGGCTGTGAACCAAGTAAAATAAACTTGTCAGCATTTATTTTCCACTGTAATTACTTTACATTGGTTTTTAACGAAATTTTTTGAACTTGTGAAAAAATGACAAATGTGCTATTCACCACTCTCTCTAGCGCCACCTCGATCCTATAATTAGTATTAGAGCGAAGGGTGCTCAAAATTAGTACAACCACTAATCGAGCATAATTTAGTTTTTTTTTCATCGCTCTAATTTATTCCGCACTACTAATCCAAAATCAAGTCTTGAGACAGTTTTTGTTTATTTTCATTTGCAAGTTTCTTAATGACCCATCAAGAAGGCTACAACACCACTAGACCTCCCCTCTTCTCCGATGAAGATTTCATCTATTAAAAGGGGAGGATGGAAAATACCATCTAAAGACGCAGGTAGAGATGTGAATAATAATCCAGACCAGATTCACTCATCCAATCGATGTAGACGGCATCCCGCAACCATGCAAGAAGTGGGGCACCGTCGATGCAGATGGCATCCCGCAACCATGCAAGAAGTGGGGCACCGCCATGAAGCGCAAAATTGCAGTCGATGCAAAGGCAACCCAAACTCTTTAATGCGGTCTCACCAAAGAAGAGCCCAACCAAGTTGGTCTATCAATAAGTGCTAAGGACTTATGGGATAAGGTCATTGAGTTACATGAAGAAACATCAAATACAATGGTAAGTAAGTGCGATTTACTTTTGAATAAATTATATAATATTAAAAAACAGGATGATGAATTCGCAAGTGGACTGCACACAAGGATCTAAGACCTACTAAATGGTCTGCATGCCATAGGCTAGCCTATGGAAAATAGAGATGTGATTAGGTACGCCTTGAAAGCATTCCCACTGAACATCTTATGACCATCAATGGTTAATGCGTATAAGGTTTCTAGGGACCTTTTGAAAATTAAATTGGATGAATTATTTGCAAAATTTAAGCTACATGAACAAACTAATGTCAATCCGACTGAGAAAGGGATTGCACTTTTTGCAGGACAATTAAAGAAGAGTAAAGCAAGACACCGATCGACCCGAGCCCGAATCTGAAGATGTATCGAATTTCGAAAGCAACGACGAAGTTATCACCGAACTAGTTAACCTAGTTCAAAAGATGTTCAAAAAGAAGAAGGGCTTCAAGAAGTTAGACATGAGGAAGGTGATCCAAAATGCTGGATCAAGCAAAGCTCCTATTAATAAGGCTGCAGTCACATGTTATGGCTATAACGAGAAAGGACACATCAAGGCGGAGTGTCCTAAGCAAAAGAAGGAGAAGAGAACAAAAAGAAGGCACTAAAGGCCATGTGGGACGAGTCCTCATCAGAAGACTTAGAGGAGGAAGAGAACACTAACTTCTTGACTCTACCAGCAAGAGAAGAGCTAACCGAGACCAAGTCCGAACCTAATACTAAATCCGAAGCTGAGTCTGAATCAAGCCACGGATTCATATCTGGTTTAGAAGGCCTGAACACCAATATAAGCGATAAATTAAGTAATAAATTATATTTGATTATTTATTGCTTATTTAGAAAACTAGCCAAATCCACAGTCTAGGTTAAGTCTCTCGAAAAGGAAGTCCTTAAGAAGAAAATTAATCTCGGCTCTTCAACTAAGAAGGTTCAGATTGAAACTTTGACTCAAGTCCAATTTTAGAAAAAAATTTTGATCTGAAAATTCAAGTTGAGGATCTGAAAAGATCTTTGAAAAAGTTTACTTCGACCTCTGAGTATCTTGACATGATGTTTAGAGTTCAAAGGGTTGTGCACAATCGATCTGGACTTGGACACAAAACCAGACATAGATCATATTTGTCTTTGGTAAATCGAACCTAAAAACCTCGAGTCCAAGCATGGATTCCTAAGTTCAGCTTAATCAATCAAGTTGGACGAAACCAATATTAGGTCTCCAAGGATTAGATTTACTATCTAACCAGACCAACAGGGGTTATGATCCAGGGGATTCAAAACTGAAACCGTATTAGCCAAATAAGACTTGATTTTATTTTTTTATTTTTTTATTTTATTTTGAACTTAGATTGAACCTAGGCTAGTTAAGGACATAAGCCTGATTAATACTTGCCCAACCTAATATCAGGGTGGGATGAGATAATAGTACGCTAGGGAAACTCGATCTAAGTAGTCAAGTGGGGTAAAGAGTATTCTATTTAGTCAATTTAGTTGAGTGGAACTAACCGAAGCTACCTTACCAAATCCTAGACTAGTTAGATCAAAGTCTTTTCTTAGATTAACTAAGTATATAATTTCACGAATTAGCTTTGTCTTATAAAGTAGTCATTGTTCCAATAACCAAGAAGACCACTGTGCCTCGCCACTGCCTGAAGCTAAAACCTGAAATGTATACTTAATTAGTCGACGGTTAAATTAAAATCTAACTCAAGGTTAATCAAGTCTTAGAAAATCACATTTTAAATTAATTAAAATAAAATTGAAAAACCATCTCACATAATCCATTGGATGAACTAGTTGATAATCTAGAAATAGGTAAGATGGAACTAGAAATTAAACTTAATCTAATTAAATTAAACTTAATCAATTAAAACTTAATCTAATTAAATTTAACTTAATCTATTAAAACTTAATCAATCCTAATCAAATCAAACTTAAATTAAAACCCAACTCTAAATTAAAGCCCGATCCGATAGAATCTGAGCGCTCGGATACAAATCCAAGCGCCCTAAACTACTTCCCAAACGTCGTCCATAATTTTGTTTAGACACCCGTAGTTTTAAAATCTAGGCACTCACATCGTTGTACAATCGAGGAACCCAGATTAGAATCCAGACTCTCAGAATGAGTCTATATAGAGCACTGGAACTTTAGATTACAGTAGCCCCACTTTTTCTTCCCTTTGCATGTTACAGCTCTGCTCAAGCCATCCACACCGTCTAGGTCTTCAATTCCCTATTATTGATCTGATATGACTAGGTAAGTCCCTAAACAATCCTTAATTTTATTTAAGTCATTTCAATTACTTAAAATTATTAATTTATGACATTAGGATTAACAGAAAGACCACTGAGGTTGGGACTTCTAGTATTCTCAGCACAGATCCTAGATTTCCCATTAAGGAGCATAGGATTAGATTTGCATCTATGGCATTTATACCTTTACATTCTAGATATTTATGTAGGATATTTTTTTTACGTTCATGCATATCTACAGTTGAGGTCATAGAACATTATGGTTTAGATAGACTGATTTATTATACTAGCTAGGTTAACACAGGTATGTGTGTCGAGCTATATAATAATCTAGTTCAGATTGATGACCTGACCTATTCCACTAGAGTTGGAGGTAGATACTTCATTCTATCTCCAACCATCATTAGAGCATTTAGGGCTTAAACATTCATCATTCACGTTTTCATATTACCCTCCCAGGGATAGACCTTTTGGTGATCCCTACTCCCATATTACCCTAGATACCATGCATTCATATTTATTTGGAGAGGAGAGGATCTCTACAATAATCCAGTTTCCATCCGTTAGACTTAGAGTACAAGACTATATTCTGTACAAAGTTTTAGTGACTTGCATACTACCCCTTACTACTAGAGATGTCATCATGATGTGACCATTCTATACATTTTTGTTATATGCATTGCATCATAGATTAGATATAGACATTAGTTTGTACATTTTCTATACTATCATTTTTTCATCTAGCATTACTACTAGTAGGAGAGTTCATATGCCCTACTACTACATTTTGACTTCACTTTTAACTTCCTTTGGATTTGACATTACCCAAGATAATGTCAAACCAGTGAGTGAGTATGGCATGTTAGGTATTAAAAACTCCTCCTTAGTTTTAGATGAGGATGAAATCTTGTCCTAGAGACAAGGGAACCAGCCTCAGCCTGAGCAGGCAGCCGAGGATGAGGAGGATGACAATGACCTAGTAGACCTCCTTCAGATCCCTCCACCTCCACCTCCACCTCCTAACACTCTAGAACAAAGAGTGATCAGACTTAAGGAGTCAGTCACTAGTTTACAACAAACTATGATCAGTTAGTATGAGGGCTTGGAGGAGCAGAGTCAAGCTAGGATGCTAAGATGATGGACATGCTCAAATCTTAGAGCATGTGCCACCCATCTCCACCTCCCTAGTAGACCCCATTAGTTTTTGTTTTGAGTTATATATTGACTCCAATTAGTATTATGTTGACTTTGAGTTTGACTTACCTTATGGTATTTATTGACTTAGTTTTTATACTATTGCATTTTGTTAACTAAATTAGGAATGTATTTAGTAGACTAGAGTTTCATTTTTTAAATTATTTTTCTGTTAAATATTTTCAAAATTCATGATTTTTCAAATCTACTTTTACTTATATTTTCACAAAATTTCAAAATTATTTACTTATGAGTTTTTGAATTATGATTTCAAAATTAAAGGAAATCTGAACTTAACTTAGGCAATTTTAGTAGAAATCATGTACCTATATATTTAGTCTAACAACATCTCACAAAGCACACTAGATCTAACTTGTTTGTGTATTATGAAACTTATAACGGTATCAGATGCATAAGGTAAAAGCTTGAGTTTTTGATGCTTATGTTAGTGCATCAAAATAAATCTGGTAGAAAAATACATACAAATATTGATCAGATTAAGTATTCTTTCAAAGTAAAAGACTAGCTGAAAAATATATTTAACTTGACTAACTTAGTAAAAACTGCTATTTTTTGATAATTAGCTAGTAATAATGAATTAAACATGTGACTAAGACTAAAATTTTTTTATGTCTAAATTTTTATATATAGTATATATGGACATCATGTGTGGACTCAAACTAAAAATTTATTTTGATTGAAGTTTTTTAAGTGCTTTCTGAAAGTTTTTTTTTAAAGAAATCCCTCAAGAGTTGTTTTTGATTGAGAGAGGAGAAACATTTCAAAGTTAAAATTTGAGTTAAACATTTTAAAGTTAAAATAATTTGTGTTAAACTTTTCTGTAAAATTGCTTTCCTTAAAAAATATTCAAAGTGTTAATCTTAATCTTTTTCCAGAAAAGCACAATTAAAAATATTTTACAACTTGTAAAATATTTTTGCAAAATGGTTTTTCATAAAATGGTTTCAAAATCTAAAAACATTAAGTATTACTTGGATGGTTCACAAACTCAAATTGACAATATGAAAGAACTATGTCAAGTTCAGAGGGAGAGATAAAAACTTATTTTCAAAATTTTTAAGTATACCTTAATTTTAGGGGGAGATATTAAGTTAAGGGAGAGTTAGAATTTTTTTATGACTTGGAATTTTTAAATGACTTTTTTTGAAAGGAAGTTTTTACTTAACTTTGAACCAAGATTGTCATAATCAAAAAAGGAAAAATTGTTTGTGTAGGAAGCACCAAATAATCTAACTATGATTTTGATAATGACAAAGGATTCAAGTTAAGTTTATGAAGTATACTAATGAGTTGAACTGAGTATGCAGGTAGCACAGGGAAGTCCTAGTTGTGGCTAGGCAAAGGAATCTCTAGTCTGGAGGATTGGATAGGCAAGTCCTAGTTGTTGGGTTGCAAGGGTGCAAACATAGTCCCACATCTAAAACACATGGGAAAGATCATGAGTTTAAAAGGATGAAA
>JAOBBC010000063.1:1990231-2002366 GCA_025388495.1 Curcuma longa
CAGCCTCGTAATCGATCAGTTGATCGATTACGGCTCTTAATCGATCGGGTGATCGATTAAGAGTCGCGATTTCCGTTTCTCAATAAAGCGTGTAATCGATCCAGTGATCGATTACCCGCTTTGGTAATCGACTAAGCAGTCGATTACCCCGGTTCTGTTCTCGGTTTCTCAGGTTTCTGATTTCTGTCTACCGAAGTTTCAACAACACTCATTTATCTAGCTGATAACCTTTAACAACTACTAGGTTTAACGAAAACATAACTCATATCTCTGTTCTTAAATCTTGTTATAACTAACATATGATCAGAAACGAAAACCTACTCGATTTCATGCTGTCAACCTTAACCAGAATGATATCTTAAACATGCAATGTTATAAACATGCAGTTTATCAGAAAATCGTAGATCATTAAACATGTAAACAGAATAGAACATGGAATGTTATCAGAAAATCATGAACCTTTAGACGTACAAACGATAACATGGCAAAACTTACCACAACCTAAAATACATCTGAGAACTTTTAAGCGAATGGCACATACATCTAAAAACTTCATTATCACTTACTTCTAACATCTCTATTCAGGGAGGACGTCATACGAATTAGCATGCGTAACTATTATCTTACAGGTGAGAGGAAACTTACCGTAGCTTTGATGTCCTTAGGATTCTACTGAGTCTTCTCTTCAATCTTCGACCTTCGAGACCTCTGGTTGGAAACCCCAAAAGCCTTCGGCGCCTTTGGTTAGAGGGAAGCAAGGAGAGAGCAAGCGAGAAGGAACAGGGAAGCGAAAAAAAAGAAAATGATCGAGGCAGAGGGTTTATAAAGAGAAAGAGATGGCGGTTGCGAGGCCATTACCCCACGACCTAAACCCACTTCTGCCTCTCCGTTGGATTTAATCTAATCTAATAGATCCTTAGGTTTAACAAGCATTGTTCTCTTCCCTTAATAACAATTCATTTCTATCTCATGTGGTTAGCTTGGCTTGCTTTATGTTGGAGGTTCACGGGTCAATCCCTGCCTCCTCCACATTTCTTCTTCCTTTTTCTTTCTTTTTGCCAAGTCTTTATGTGCTAACCCATTAAAGCATAATTCATAAAATATAATTATTTATTTCTTTATATTAATTCCATCATTTACATAAAGATTTATCCAGACTCTCTTGAAGGACAACCCAGAATCTATCGAAGGAAAAATTCGGGTATTACACCATGTACCAATTTTCATCAAGAACCTTTAGAGACAAATTATGCATCACTACATCAATATCAGTAGGTGCGTAGCTAGAAGGAGGTGGCACTTGGGCATTGTATACTTGTGGTGGATAATCGCTTAGATTTTTGGGTTGACGATCAGGAGGTGGGCGAGCCCATGATGAGGTAGGTGGGGTAAGGACAAGGCGAAGCAGCCCATGCTTGTTATCCCCAAGACCCTGACAGTGGGTATGGTACCCACTGGTATGGTTGTTGTTGCTGTTTCCACGGACGCTGTTGTTGCTGTCCACCGCCATGGTTGCTACTACCACAACCTTTTCCTCTATCGCCATCATATTTTTTTCGATTATTATTGCGGTTCTAACCACATTTCTAACCATTATTGTTGCGGTTTGATGTATTTTCAGAATATTATATCGAACTTCGGCCATAACCAGATGAAGCATCAATGGAACCGTTGATGGTGAGGAGGGCAGTGCCGACAGCGTTGGAGGCGGCGGCTGCTTGTTTAGCTTTTCGGGTTTCCTCAAGGATTAACCTCGATCGTGCCTCATAAAAAGAGGATAAATGATTACTCTGTTGAATGAATGTAGCAACACCATTGTAGTTCTCATTTAAACATACAATTAACTGAAGAACTTACCGTTGATTTGAAACTGATGTACCAACGTTAGAGAGTTGATCAACAAGCATTTTGAGTTCTTGGAAATAGGCTGAGATGTTAGGATAATCGTCCATCTAAACATGAGTGAATTGAATTTCCAAGTAAACGACACAAGTAAGTTTGTTATCTTGGAAAATATTTTTCAATCGTTCCCATGCTTGCTGTGCAGTTGAATTCGATTCTAAGATGGTGTGCAAGAGATCGGTGGAGATCGTACCATAAATCTATTGAAAAACTATTGCATCCAAGCGCGACCATAATGCTTTCTCAGTCTCGATAGCCTCTTCTTGTTCCGTCTTAGTTGACTTCGATTTCAGTGGAATAATATGATCAAGAACTTGGTATGCTTGGCAATGAATTTTAATCAACTCCGCCCATGAAGAATAGTATCCCTTTTCCATCTCTATAGTAAAGGAGATGAAGTTCTTGACATTATTAACGACCAGAGTAGGATAGAATTTGGTTTGTTCAGCCATGAGTAGAAGGAGAGAGAAGGATGGGAAGGTGGAGAAGAAAGGAGGTTGCTGATATGGCTAGGGCTCTGATACTATGTAAAAAATTCTGCGTACTCTTCTTATTCATTTTGATGAAATATATACAGGAGTACATGAATGTTATTAGGCTATAAATTAAGATGATTATTTACATTTTAATAATAAAATATTATATAGAGATTATTTCCATAATCTTATTTACATTCTAATAATAAAATATTTATAGATATTATTTCCATAATCTAGAGATTACCACATATATATATACAACACAATAACTTATATATTCAAAACAATATCAAGACAAAATATCAACGATCATTATATACAAAAACAATCTCAACACAATAACTTAAATAATCTCAATGTTCATCATATACAAAAATATCAAACATAATAATCTAACATCCTTAAAGTTCATAAATTCATGATATCCCAATGAGAAAATCCACATCAATAAGTCTTAAGACGAGGGAAAGATATAAATAGTAATCGTCGTCGTCGTCTTCTTTCTCGGGAGACACTACTTCCTTCTCCTTCTACATTTCTTCTCTTCCTGTATAAGAAAATAAAGAAATAAAAATATCATTCTTAAAAAGAAAGAAAATCCTATAAACTAAATATGTAAAACTTACTTCTTCCGATATGAATTTTTGAATTCCACCACCTATTTTGACCTCACCAATCTTGTTAAAAAAAAACTAATAGCACTAATAAAAATTGTGTAAATGAAGGATTCACATACTTAATCAAATAACAAATGTTAAAAATACTAATTCTAAGATAAAAAAAATCATACACAAAAAACTCATAAAGAACCACCATTGTCGTCATCGTCGTCGCCGTCATCACCAGAAGTGGGAGAAATCTAACTTAGAGCGGAACTTAACTGTAGAT
Organism: Curcuma longa; assembly: GCA_025388495.1. Taxonomy (NCBI): domain Eukaryota; kingdom Viridiplantae; phylum Streptophyta; class Magnoliopsida; order Zingiberales; family Zingiberaceae; genus Curcuma; species Curcuma longa. Next base: position 1,993,501 of record JAOBBC010000063.1, read on the forward strand.
GTTGCATGATCAGATTTTATTATCGGCATAACTTGCTAATTTCCTTATTCCTTTGCCTCATTTTCTAATCCCTTTGCATTATTATCCCTTTCAAATGATTAACCTCTTCAATCAAGTTATGTATGTGTGTCCTTACGACTAGAGGAGTGGTAGAAGATGTACCAACAACTCTATGTGTTCTACTCAAAGAATCCATACCCCAATATCCTTCCCCCTTTGAATCCCCCACTCGCCTCCAGCCATATACTCAGATCATTCCTAATAGAGGGCTCAAATCCATCATTATCATCACTAGCATATGAATTTCTCTATGCTAGCTCTAGCTTATTATATTTATCCTGCATTGTCATAAGAAAAAATTAAATTAAATTAAAATAGCAATATTTTAGAAATGCATATATATCAATTATATTTAGTAAAACATATTTAATATTAAGATAGAGTAGGTACACAACTAATAACATCTACTAATAGAATATAAGTTATATTGTAAGATTCATGATTATTCCAAACTTTAATTGCTTTAGCTATGTCCCCGCTCCAAATCTTGTCCTTTTTTTTTAAATGTGCGAGTGAAATTGTCTATGAATAATGACTCCCACTCCATTTCCTTGGCCTAAAAAATCATGATTAGAAATAATGAAATAGTTTGAAATATATTAAAATTTAAGTCTTCGAAAAAAATTATCAATCTGCATGTATACTCATCGATATTGATTGAGTCGCCCGCATATGTCATAGATAAGTCTCCAAAATTATAAGCTTGATTGAGTTTATTTTATTGACTCCTCTCTTTTTGCTCTCTCAGTTTTCCAAAAATTAGAGATCTTGATCCAATTTTCTTCAGTGATGCAGGGTGGCTTTTTCCCCTTATCTTTGCATGATTAAGTACATGTCGAATGTAATCGCCACATATTTTCTTTAAAATTCTCCTTATTTTTAATTCTTTATTACGGTCCCAAGTGAATGTCTGCTATAATAAGAAATAAATAATTGATTATATATTCAACACAAATTTCTGATATAAACTGAAGGGGATAGGTCACCTTAAACTCATTCCACCACAGTTCTTTTATGGGATCAGGAGTACTTGTATAAGTCATCGAATCTCCTCACTAATAATTATTCATAATTCTATTAATCTCATAAATAACAGGTACAGAATTGACAAATCTATAATAAAATATGAAATAAATGATGTTAAAAAATTATGATAGTTGATAAAATTATTTATTTTAAAGTACTTACATATCTTCGATAGGGGATATAGACTCTCGACTATCTATTATCTCGACAGCAGATTGTCTGGTCAAAGAAACTTAAGAAAGTCCTACAATTGAAGGAGGGGGTCGTAAGTACAGATTGGCCATGAGTACTTCGTCAATGACCACGTCGAGACAATCAAAAAAATATATTAGGATAAAATAAATAAACATTTAATGCATAATGAAGAACATGAAAAAACTTACCATATATAATAATTATTGAAAGAGTGCATGAATCATCACACCAAGAGGTCACATCTAATGATCTATAGGAAAAAAGATAGTACAGACTTCAACATAGTATGTATATAAACAACAAATTAAACAAATAGTTTTGTAAATCTACACATTATAAGTAAATATTACATTACCATATATGAAAATAAAATATCATATTTTTTATTTTAAGATGCCATAACTTACCCATTATAAAAAATTAAAATCATCATTGTTGTCGTTGGGGGCATGGTCGTCGTCATCGTCATCGTCGTTATCGTCATCGTCGTTGTTGTCGTCATCACCATCATTTTTATGAATTTCACTTGTATCCACGTTTATTACTATTCTGCTAGGATCTCGTAATGTTAAAATATTATATTTCTCGGTCTGAAATATGTTCGCAACTTCGTCTTGTTGATATGCAATATCCTACCAATGTTCTTCAATTTTTTCATGCTTTCATTTTACAAACAGTCCACCAATCAATTTTGTCACGTTTCAAACTAGGATATGAAGCATAAAATACTTGAATCGCTTGTTGTGCCAACATAAATGGTTCATATCTCTTATACAATCTCTTATGATTTATTTCAACTAAATTATACCGTGGTGCACCTTCATCCCTCTAACAAGCTCAAACCAGCGACACATAAATAAAATAACTCATATTTTTAGGTCAAGGTATTCTACCTCTATAATTTCATCCAATAACCCATAAAAATTATTGCATGCAGCTCCATCATTGGATGATTGAACACAAGCCTCACAATTCATTATAGTCTTCCCCATTCTATATTTCTGAATATGAAAATTAATTCCGTTTATGAAATATGCTGGCCAAGTCCATACTATTGCTTTTGGACCCCATGAAAGATGGAATAACAATTATTGCTCAACGTGAGCTTGATTATCATAAACCTATAGTCAAATCTCAAAATTAATTAAAAGTTAAAATATGTGTAAATAAAATTTAAATTGTCTGCTTACATATGATTTAAACCATGGTGCAAATTTTTCATTGCAGAAGCAATTAAACTCTTGTGCTGACATTTTAGAATTTAAATTTTAATAAATCCTATAAAAAAATTTATTATAACACAAATACTTTATGACATAAGAAATATAAAAATTAAGAAATATATACTCACTCAAAATATGATGTTACTTCTAAATAATTCAATAAAATATATGTGTGGGTTGCCAGCTATTCTTAATCAGTTAAGTATCTCTGTTTACATGGTCCCCTTGGTCGACTAAGGTAATTAAAAATTGAGAATGAATTCAAATTGGGATCAATAGGACCCTCATTATTTCTTCTCGCTCTCCATCTTTTGATTTGAACATGAGGCTCAAAATAATATGATACAAAAGTTGTTACTTTCTCCACAATATATGCATTAACAATAGAGACTTCAGTATGTGCCTTATTTTTAACTTTTTTCTTCAAATGATATAAGAATTTGATTGTAATAAATTAAATTGTATTAGATATTAATATATATTAAATAATTTTATTTTTATGCATTAATAATGAAGTATATAAGAAATATAATTTTACTTTTTAAATGGATACATCCATCAAAAATGGACAGGACCTCTAACTTTGGTCTCATATGGCAAGTGAACCAAAAGTTGTTCCATCAAATCAAAAAATGAGGGTGAAAAGATCTTTTCTAAATTATATAAAATTATTAGAATTTCTCTCTCTAATGTCTTCATGTATGAGTGTCTCAAAACTGTTGAGCAAATATCATGAAGGAAAATGTTTAACTCCGTAATGGCATCCCATACAAAATTTGGTAAGAGCTCCTTAAAAGTGATAGGAATAAGCCTTTTCATGAATATATCACAATCATGACTTTACAAATCAATCAATTTGCATTCCTTCAAATTTACACATCTCCTAAGATTAGAGATATAACCATCTGCAAATTTTAAAAATTTCACTCATTTACAAACAATACATCTCTGATCCTCATTCAATATATAAACTGTCTTTGGCTTTGATCCCCTACTACTTTCATTAACATCAAGAGTGAGTCTTTTACAAAGGAGTCACATATTTTTTCTTATATTCATATTATTATTTATTTTTTTGACAATATCCATCACTGTATTAATCAGATTATTAAAAATATTTTTTTCAATATGCGTTACATCAAAATTATGATGAATCAAATGACTATACTAATATGGTAAATCTCAAAATATGCTCTATTTAGTTCATTTATGTGTACTTCTATATTCATAAGTTATACCATGAGGATCTTCAATAATAGTAAAGACTTTGTACGAAATCTGTTGACCTGTTAATCTCAATGGCGGGGGTATTCTTTCAATTCTATTTTTAGTGAATTCTCCTTTATTCATTCTGAAAATATGATTTGATAGTAAAAATTATCTATGACAATCAAAATAACTTGGCTTCTTCCCATGTTTCAATCTGATTGATTTTGATATCTCCATACATATTGAACATCCTAAAATCCTAGTGGTACTCCATCCTGATAACATGTCATAAGCCGAAAAGTCATTTATCGTCCAAAGAAGAGCAACCTTCATTACAAACATCTGACTAGTATGCACATCATATGTAGAAAAACTTTCATCCTATAGTTTTTTCATCTTTACAATTAGTGGTTCATGTAAACATTTATTAACTTCTTCGAATTTGTTAGTCAGACACAACCAATGTTAAAAATATATACGGTGTTTTCATGCACATTCCAAGTGAAAGATTATACGGAGTTACGATAATTGGCCAACAAGAATAATTTCTTTCTAATTTATCAAATGGAGTAAATCCATCAACACCGAGACCTAACTAAATGTTTCGAGTCCCCTTCACAAATTCAGGATATGTTCTGTCACGCACCAGAGGTGTCATTCCCGCACACCGAAAGGTACCTCACTTGGTGACGATATAATAAAAGGACAAATACAATGAAAGAGACATAACATAAATAACCATCCACATTTTACTAGACAAAATAACCAAAAAGTTCATACGTTTATTTATCTAGTCTTATGGACAATCACCTTTACATATAAAATGGCATAAAGTACCATCAAACAAAAATAAACCAAACTAAAAATTTTCCACGTCAAGGTCTCTGAGCAACTCTAAAGAACATTGAGCCAAGGTAGTATCAAGTCTGTGCTTGCAAATCTGGAGGCCAAAGAATGTAGATAGTTAGCCAAAGGCTAAGTGGATAATTTGAACAGATGTGCATGAATTTAATCTTATTTAAGAAGTCAAGGAATTTGAGTAGATTATGTTTCTTATTGCCACTTTAAGTTTTTCTTAAAGTTCTCCATATATATATATATATGTATGTATCATTATCTTTAGTTATCATTGCCTGGAATCAGGTAACATTTTTATTATGCATTTCATATCTCCATTTAATTATCATCAATTATGATAATTTCTCTTCTGCAAAAGGTGGATCCGCCACCCTAATTTCTCAATCTTTGTTATTTACTCAAGTTATATCTAAATCATCACTAGTATATTCTCAACATGATTAAATAGTACAATTAGTTTCAACATTTATATAAGTATTAAAAAGTGCACAACAGGAGCCAATATCATCAGAGTAAATAATCTCATAATATAGGCTAAGAGCCTCCTCAGAATATATCGTCTCATACGTTATCTAACGTACGGGCTAAAAACCCTCACTGGTGGAAGACAAGATAAACACAGACTGCGGCCTTTGCACTACCACAATAATATGTGGGCGGTCAAGTGCTCTGGACCGAGGGTTACATCATGCCACCACTACTCAGGTGTACGGTCCAGTACTCTGGTATAAAATTCTGGTATAAAAACTAGGCTCATAGTTAATACCTTTTAATATTTATCATTTTTGTATCACAATTAATTCACTTTATATCTTTTCTCATTTCTCATAATTATTACATTCTTAATTTGTATCTTCTCCACTTGGTCTAAACGACCAACTCAATTCAGATTACATCTTATTCAATCAGTTATGTATCACCATAAGATTTACATGTAAAGGTTAAGTATCAACAAGTAAAAGCTAAGTATCAACAGGGTGAAATATCAATAGCAAGGAATATAACAGATCAAGCAATGTAAAGACATGTATCAACAACAGAGTAAGATAGAATATATATTTAAATTTTAAAAACACCCTTCCCCATTTTAATTCTTTAGACGAACCCATGTGTGAACAGGAATTAAATCAATTATTTACCCTTTAATGACTTAATTATTTTAACCTTGTTTCAGTATTTTAAAGATCATTTTAATTCCCCTTTTGAAACCATTATAACATATATAATATATATCAATTTATTTATCTATTCATGCACAGGAAAATATATGAGTTCAAGGAAGAATGTACCCACTTTTATGTCTACCAAGCTTCGAGTGTCAGCAGATCAGCCTGCTCCACTCGAATCAGTATCTACACATAATATTAAAATACTCAAATAATCAAAATATTACCCAATAAGAATAATAACACAAAAAATCTAAACATTATTTACAACTCTAAATCGAATAATCATTTTTGATCTCGCTTCCTCATAATATTTTCCATTCCTAATACCTTCATCCCATTGCCAATCTCAATAACCATCCTGATTAACAAATCGATTAACAAGAGTATACCTTCTACGAGCTAGGGTTGCTGTTAGTGGCACCGAAAGGCAATGATGATTTCTTGTTGCTGTTGGCCGATTAAAATAGGCAGCAAGTTTACCAATTAACACACGAACTCAGGGCTGACGGCTGTGGACAAGTAGCAATTAACAATGGCTAGGATAGGGCAGAAATTAGAAAAGAGGAATAGAGAGATACCAAGGTTGCTTCCCTTCATCGCTAGTAGCCTCGATCGCGACGATTGCTGCTCACAATAGCATTGCAGGCGAAAGGCGGCCGAGAGAAAAGGATTCGTCGCCGGCTGGATTAGGTGGAGAAAAAGAAAGTGGAGACGGATCTGGGGTTTCTTCGTCGCAACCCTCTCCCTCAACACGCGCGATCGCCTTCACGAAAGCGATGTCGCAGTGAAAGCAGGCGACAATCGCAAGCAGCGGCAAGTAGCGTCATGGAGATTAACAGGTGGCGTCGTGAGTGTGGCAGGCGGCACTCGCGGATGTGGCAGGTGGCGCTCGCGGATGCAGCAGGGAATCGGCAAGCGGCAATCGGGGAAAAACGACGTCGCATTGTGTTAGGCCAGAAGGTGTCGCAGTTGTGGGAGGAGGCGGCTAGGGTTTTCGGCTTTAAATCACATCCCTCGCAATTTCTTCTCCAAGGTAAATAGAGATCGCATCGTGTGGTCATTTTTTTCCAATTCCAAAAATCCTCTCCCACTAAAAGATATTTAGTCCCCAAATTAAAGTAACTAAGGGGAATCAATACCTGAGAAAAATAGATGAGGATATTTGGCACACATATTATTCTCATGCTCCCAAGTTGCTTCTTGATCAGAGTGATGCCTCCATACAACCTTCACGAGGTGGATCCTTTTGTTTCGCAACCAATGTTCCTTACGATCCATAATACGAACAGGAAATTCCTCGTTTGTCGCATCTGGCTGTAGTGGCACTGTAAGATCCTCGAGAACATGTGTCAGATCCGAGACATACTTCTGCAGCATAGAGACATGGAAGATATTGTGTACTCCTACTAAAGATGGGGGTAACGTAAGTCGGTATGCGATGGCACCAATCCGCTCCAGGATATGAAAAGGTCCAATGAATTTGGGAGCCAATTTTCCTTTCAATCCAAATCTCCTTACTCCTTTTATGGGTGAGACACAAAGAAATACATGATGACCCACTGCGAATTCTAACATTCTTCATCTCCGATCTACAAAACTCTTTTGTCGACTCTGAGCAGTCAGCAGTCTCTGTCTAATAATTCGTACTCGCTCAGCATCCTGTTGAAGACTCTGTGGTCCCAATAGTTGACGTTCACCAACCTCGTCCCATAAAATAGGAGATCTACATGCTCTACCATAGAGTGCCTCAAACGGTGCCATCTGAATAGTAGAGTGGTAACTGTTATTATAAACAAACTCTACCAAATGTAGATGATCCTCCCAGCTACCACCAAAGTCTAAGACACAAGCACGTAAAAAATCCTCCGAAGTCTGGATAGTACGTTATGATTGTCCATTAGTCTGAGGGTGAAAAGCAATGCTAAAGTGCAATTCTGTACCCAGTGCCTTCTGGAAACTCTGCCAGAATCTCGAAGTAAAACGTGGATCTCGATCCGAAATAATAGTGAGGGGAACACCATGGAGTTTAGTAATCTCTCTACAATATAGCTCTGCTAGACGGTCAAGAGATTCTGTCTTACGAATCGGCAAGAAATGTGTTGATTTGGTTAATCGATCCACGATCACCCAAATCGAATCATGTTTCTTCTGTGTCCTTGGTAGTCCTGTGACAAAATCCATAGTGGCAATCTCCCACTTCCATTCTAGCACTGCGATCTTCTGAAGTAACCCGGCTGGTCTGTGATGTTCAGCCTTAATTTGTTGGCAAACTAGGCACCGCGCTACAAAATTTGCAATATCTTGTTTCATACCTTTCCACGAGTATGATCGTCTCAGAGCTTGATACATTCAAGTACTGCCCGGATGGACTACAAATCTGGATCGATGTGCTTCTCGTAGGAGATCTTCCTTCACAGGGTGTACCTCTGGAACACATAACCTGCCTCGAAATCGCAGAGATCCATCCACATCGTGAGAGAAGTCTGACTTGGGGCCTAACTCCAACTCACTAGCGATCAATCATAGGTACTGATCTTCCGCCTGACTTTCCTTGATCCACTCAACTAATGGAGATTGTGCAATCAAGGAGACCACTATACCATGTTGTGTTTGTCCTACCTCCGTCAAATCTTACTCCGAAAATTGTTTGATATCTCAGTAACTGCCATTGTTACGTCCCGAGAGACGACTATCCAAAAATTTCGACAGCATCTCTCCTGTAGCAATAACATTTCCTGAATACATACATATATACAGGCCTACAAGGTCGCAATAAGGACTACACGTCCTTCAACACACATCACAGATACACAACAGATACAATATAAGGCTCACATATAATATCTTTAGTTCCGTGCTACACAACTCATGATTTAGTAAGTAGTTCTACTTAACTTAATGTGCTAGGTTAGTAAATAATTGCGGACGATCCCCGGCAACGGCGCCAAAAACTTGATAGCGTTCCACAAGTGCACGGAATGTCGTCAAGTAATAAAAAGATCGAATCCACAGGGATCGTGGAACTACTTACTAAATCTAGCACAAAAAAGTGGAGAGAATGTAGATCATGAGTTGTGTGGGGGAGATGGGAGTGTTTTAAAGTGCTTTATCCTAGAAGTCGGAGAA